>CAIGRN010066085.1:0-12556 GCA_903798345.1 Fraxinus anomala
TCTTAAACTTTATTTAGATACAAGTACTAGATCCAGTATGGATCCAATGTCTTTGAGGATTTAGACTCGAATTGTACATATAGAAATTACAAATTAATTAAAGAAAAATTTTCTCTAAAATTTTCTCCTCCCTTCTTCTTCTGAGTTTTTCCTTTTATAGATGGAGCCAAAGATTTCTCTTCATCTCCGTCGTCCATTTGTCTATCATCCACAGTTTTTTTTTTTTTTTACAAAAGCAAAAGTAATGATAAAGGGATTTAGACAAGTTTGTCGGATTTCTTTAAAAAAGCAGATTCCTTCCCTTTTGTCACATCTTCTTTCAAAAGGTGGATTCTTCTGGTTGGTCATCATGACTTTTACTGTCTGATGTGCTTCCACTTGATCCTGTCTCTTTTTGTCGGCAAGGATAAGGCTTTACACCATTGGCAATCATGATATTTCCCAAGGCTTTGTTTAAGTGCCTTGCATAATTGTCCTTTATAGTTTGAAGGAACATTAAACTCGTTGTAAAATGTTTTTTCAAAATTACGAAGTAATTTTATTCCGTCCATTTTGATTATTGCTCCTGTCTTGTTGGTAATCAAGATAAAATTTGATGTATAATTCACCTTGATCTTTGATTCATTGTTGAAGGTTCTCAACCCTGTTAAATCCTTTGGTAAAAGAGACCCCTCTATTCATTCAGGTGTTGCTCGCTTACACATTCGGATTTTTCAATGATTGGTTTATTCAGAGTGATCTGCTGTAAGGTCTTGATTTGGATATGGTGATATCCTTTGATCAGAAGTCCTTTTTCATTCCAAAATGGAATTGTACTGTTGATCTTTAACATCATGTGTAGATCTTAGTCCTTAACAACAATTTCTTTAAATCCTTTAAGGCTTTTAATAATATGTCATCAATAATTGAAATTTCTTCCAATGATTCGCTGAGGATTATCATTTTAATTAACTCACAATGAAAAGCTATTTGTACCATTGTTGGTTCAGTTCTTTCACAGAAGATGAATTGCCCAAACCTTTTCTCCATCGTCCCAAAATAGGTTTTTTCTGGTCCTGAGTCTCCAATTGTCCTAGCTTCTTCCTCATATTGAAGGAAATCCTGTAAATTAATTCCACTAAAAAATGGTTTTTCTTGGGATTTTGGAATTTTCCCAATACTTTTAAATCTGTTTGGAATATTGTCAATTTCAGAATTGGATCGAACCGTATCTTTAAAAGATATCATTCTCAATTTCTGGTTGGGATTTTGTGGTCTGAAAAGTTGGGCTGGCAATCTGGGCCTAGCTCTTGGATTATTTTCTTGACAATACCTAGGTCTTAATTGGATATTGTTTTGATCAAAAAGTTGTTTATATGAAGAAGATGTGGTACCTTTGGCTTCATAGAATTGGTTAAAGACTTGTTGGGCTTCAAGAAATGTTTTAAAACTTTTGTGTTTATATGGCTTGTTTTTTACAAGTGGTTCAACTTGCGCCCATTGTGAGTAAAATCCCATCGCTGGACCTTCAAAGATTACATAAAACTTGGTACCTGCAGGTAAATTATTAATATCAACAAGTGGTAATTTTTTCTCTTGGGCCTCAATGCCTTTGAGTTTCTTTGGGCTTTGAATACCTTCTTGCTCTTCCAAGCATTTTTCATACCATGCTTTTGGGCTAGAAATACCTGTATGTTCTTTCGAACACTGAACTTGAATATGCTTATCTGTATTGTTTTCAATAGTCTTGCTATTATCAACATTAGTTTTTGGGTCTGGAATACCCTTTTGCTCTTGCGAGTACTGAGCTTGACTATGCTCTTTTGTTTTGTTAATCATACTTTCTCTATTCTCAACTTTGAGTGTCTTCTTCAGGACTGTATTTTTATTGCCATAATCTTGTTGATATTGATACCTTCTGTTTGGGGTGCTTCTTTTGAGGTTTCATCCTCCCCCTTTGAAACAGAAGTTGATGCCTGTTTTTGTTTGAGAAGTCTGGCTAACTTCATTTTCAAAATTTGTGTCCCCATTTCTTTGATTTCAATTTGTGACTCAAGGTCAGTAATTTGAATATCAATATCTGTCATTTTTTTCTGCAAGAGAAAATTCTCTAGTTAATGAATCAGCTAAAGAATTATTATTTCCTTTAATTATTTCAATTTTAAAATCATAATGATTAAACCACGTTTGCCATCTGATTAATCTCCCTTGTTTATAGTCTGGATGTACCTAATTTTTCAAAAAATGAGTTACAAGTACTTGAATCAGTTCTGACAAGAAATTTATCAGAAATGATATATAGTCTAAACTTTGTAATAGCCTTTTTCATGGCTCAAATTTCTTTTTCATTCATATGATAGTTCTTTTCTGCTCCTGAAAAGGTTCCTAAAGCATAAGAACACAATTTTTCAATTTGATCTTATGGATCAAATGCTTTTAAAACTGCTCCCAAATGTTGTTGAGGGGCATCTGTTTCAATAATCATTTTATCTCATATTCTAGGATGATATAATGATGGTAAAATTTTTATTTTTGATTTTATCTTTTGAACATAAAGAGTATCTTCTTTAGTCCAAATCCATTTAAAATCTTTTTTTAGTTTCTTTTGCAATGGTGTCCTCATTTTTGCAAGATCTTTAATAAAAGATTCAGCATAAGTAAGGCATTCAAGAAATCTCATTAGTTGTTTTTGGTCTTGAATCTCATTAGGAAATTCATGAATATGTACTAGGATATGTGGTTTTAGATTTTTATAACCATAACCTATATCTATCCCAAGATATCCAATTTTTTCTTTGAATAATTCTGCTTTCTTTTTGGAAAGTACTATTCCTACATTGCATGCTTCATGTAAAACAGTAATAACATGATTTTCATGGCTCTCTCCAGTATTAGAGAATACCAATATGTCATCAATATATACACAACAAAACTCATTTTGTATTTTGAAAATATTGTTCATATGTCTTTGAAAAATACCTGGTGCCTGTTTAAGGCCAAATGGTACTAAATTCCATTAGTAATGTCAAATGTCTTACTTCTTACTTGCCAAAATCCCGACTTACAATAAAATGAAGAAAAAATCTTTTTTTCCTTTTATTAATTGTAAAAGACTTTGCATATTTAGTATTAGGTATCCATCAGTTTTAGTTATTTTATTTAGCTGAGAATAGTCAACTACCATTCTAGCTTTTCCACTTCTTTTTTCTGCTTCTTTTCTTACCATAAAAGCTGGTGAAGAATATTGGGATTTACTAGGTTCAATAACCTTTAATTCTAGTAGTTCTTTATTTTGGATTGAGAATTATTCTCTATCTTTAGGGCTATAAGACATTGCTTTAGCTCTAACTATAGTTGTTTTGAATTTATCAAGTAATTCAAGTGTTGCCGTCATTTTTCCTTTATTCTTTTGAGGATCTAAAGGATTTTCTGAGCAACATTTTTCAAGAAGTTCTAAAATTAATTCTCTTTGAGAGTTAATTCTAAACTTATAGCTTTCATCAGTGGTAATTAAAATACATCTTTTTTGAGCAATGTTTTCTCCTTGAAGATTTTTGAAATCTTTCTTCCTGTTATTAATTTTTATAGTTTCTAGGAATTTTTCCTTAAAAACATTCATAGCTACCACTTTTCTTTGTTTGGGGATCCATAATCTTTTACTATTTCAAATAAAACTTATATATTCAATTTCTTCTATGAATGGATGGTATAACTGACAAAAGTTATTTCCAATCATAAAATCAATACCAGTTTCCAACTGATATACTGTAGGAATTTTGAAATAAAAGGTTTTCCATTGTGATTTATGATAACCACTTATCTCAATGTCTAATCCTTTAATAACTTTTGAAGTCTTAATTCCAGATTTGTGTGCAATCTTTAAATTTAAGATTCTTTCAAATGTAACCCAAAATTGTTTTGAAATGATCCATTTGCTTGCTGAACATACTGATGTTCCAGTATCAACATAAGCATGGATACTAAATTTTTTGTATCCTTCAAATTGTAATTTGATAGGAATGTATATAGAATTAAGATTCGTAATATTCTTATTACTCATCTTGAGAAGATAATGATTATGATGATTCAGATTCAGTGTCAGTGTCAGTAGTTAAGTAATACAGTGATTTTGTATCACTTGAATCTTTTACTGGGTAGAATCTTTTTTCTTGGAAAGTATTAAGCAGTTTAATTCTTTCCTCATTCCCAAGTTTTGCTGGACATTCATTTATTTCTTCTTTTGGGGACAAAATTTTCTTTTGTCGTCTTTATTTTTATTATTTTGTCTTCCCTCTTTAAATTTTTTAAAAAATTTTCTTTCTTAAATTTTTTTTTGCTTATAGGGTTTCTTATATCTTTTGAAAATATATTTTTTCTTCTTATAACTTTTCTTTTTCTTTCTTTCAAATTTCTTAGATGATATACATCCATATTATCTTGGAATTCTGTTGAGATATTTGTCACAACAAATTCTAGGATTTCTAGCAACTTCTTGCCTACTATTTCTTACAAGGATATTTTCTTTACATTTATCTGCAAGAAGCTTTCTTGTAAGGGTAATAGTTAATCTTAAAGATGCTTCAATCTTTATATTGAGTCTTAGATCAACATTATCTTCTTATTTTGAAATTACATTATTAAAGAGTTCCATTACCTCATGATTAAAAGGTTCAAGAAGTTTTCTAATAAAATTTTCAATTAAATTTGCCCAATTATCAGCTGGACAAATGTAAAAATATTTTGAAAATGTCACAAATAGAGATTTCCTCTACGTGATTCATTGCATCAGCAATTTCAACAATTGTTCTTTCACTTTTAAAAACTTCATAAGTTTGTCCAGTGAATTGTTTATAAAGTTGTTCAACAATTCTTTTAATAAAGTTGGGGATATTGGCTTGTGAATATGTCCATATCGCATTTTTTACTTGGTAGTCAAAATTTTCTAATAATGCTCTTACATTCCCTCTGGTACTAGCAAGTACATAATTCTAAGAGTTTGTTTAACTCCTGATGATTTCTTTGTTGACAATCCTAGCAACCATAATATGGCTATACCATGTGTCAATAAGCTTTTTAGGTTCAAGTGTACAATCTAAGTCAAGAATTGTAACTTGTTGATTTCCTTTTCTGGGTATAAACTCAGAAGAAAGGAAGTTTTGATCTTCATTATTAGGGATAGGCCTAGGAGTATAATCTCTTTCGTGTCTTTTTCGTTCACCCTTTGGGTTGTTGCTTGTTGATGGCATTTCATTTATTTGTTCTGGTTTTGGTTCTTTTATAACTATACCAGGTAGAGTTGTTTCTCTATTAGTATAGAATCTTCATGTATTACAAAGTCTTCTTCTGAACTATTTTCAGAATCTAAAGTTCGTTCATTTTTTGTTATAAATTCAGAAGGTTGTGATTCTTCATCTTCTGATTTGATAGTTATCATAACTTCATTGTTTCCTATGTTAATGTTTTTAACAATAGATACAATTTTGTCTAATTCACTGTCTTCAAAGGTAAGAAGAACATTTAAAAGTCCTAGATCTTGACTAGTCTCATAAATGTTTTCAAGATTTTTCCTAAAGTGTGTCATATTAACTTAGAAAGCTAATATCAAATTTTCATTCAGGTTTTTCTTGATTTGTTCCATTTGTTTTAGAAGATTCTCCTCTTCTTTCAAAAATTCCTAAATTTACTTTAAGAGAATTTTTCCTAGATTGGGAGTCATGGATTTTAGCCCATACTATAATTACAGTATAATGTTTTTCCATGGTTCTTTTCGTATTTTCTTGAAGATTTTTGAGATTTCCCTTAGTTTCTTTAATACTGTCTTTTAAGAGTCTAATTTCTCTTAATATATCTGCAATTGACATATTTCAAAAATTATTGTTCTCCATATATGACTTTTGCCATTTCATTAATTGTTCACTAAGTTGTTTTAACTGTTTGGTTTGACTTGTTTCAGCTTCTTCTTTCCATCTAACTTTTGGAAAAGAAGATTTCTTATTAAAAGACAAACTTCTAGTTAGAAGTGGCTTTTGATCTTTCACTAGATTTCTTTGGTCATTGAAATCTATTTCTAAGGATTTTCTAGATGGTTGAGTTAACCATTCAAATTATATCTCTTTATGCTCAAGATAACCTGAGAATAAGGGGTCTATTTTTATTCTTTTAGGTTCTTTCACTATTGTCATATTATGCTGGTTATGGATAGCATAACTAACCAGGTACGTTATTGAGAAATGTACATTATTATCTTTGACCAAATCTGTTCTTCCATACTTGTATACAAAAGAAAGTATTCCATCAAAGTTGTGATCATGTAAGCTTACTGAAAGTCTGGGATAAATTGTAAATATCAGTTTTCCACACACTAGATTCCCTTCCAAGGATCCTAGACATCCTTCAGCTGGATTCTGTATTCTTTCATCAATCAATTTCCATAGAAATAGGTTGATTAATTTTTTCTGCCAAGGTGCTTCTAAGTTGAATTCTTGTAGCTCCTATTGTAATCCAAAAAAGATTCTTATTATCATTAAGATCTATTTTTTTGTTTAGCTTTGTTAATGTCTTGTTTAGTAAGTAAGGATATTCCTATCTTACCATATGTATGTTGTACATGTATGGCAAACTCCTTTTGAGATACACCATAGTACACATATCTACTTCTTTTAACAAATCTATTTATAAAACCTGGTTGATCAAAGATCTCTCTAGGTTCTATATTTAATTGTGTTTTACAAATTTTTGCTAATTTCTTATCAGAAATTAGGGTTTCTTTAGAATAGTTTCCTTGTGATTCAATCTGTTCACATATCTCCTCATTCTGATCATTATTATCATCATTATGGGGTTTCACTTCCATAATTAATGATGGTTAATAACATAATGTAAAATAAATCTTTTTGCTTATAATTATTTAGAGAAGTTTGCATCTTTTGTTTATTATTGTCTATTGATTTCCTATGGACTCCGGAAAATATAGAATTATGATAAATTTCTTTATAGTATTCATATATTTGATATTCACTTGTAAGTATCAAAATTCCTGTACTGTAAGTTTCACAACTTATTTCCATGTTTTCTTTTAGGTTTTGGATATTCCAATTTAAATTTCCATGGAGCAGAGTACTCCAAATATTGATTTAAATAGAATTTATCTATTTTGTTACTGAAAATTCTTATATAAAATCTTATAGTATGAGACCTTACCATGTCTTTAATTGCTTTAGGCATTTTATTCAAAGTTGGTTTTCTCATTAGTTTCTACTAATGATTCTGTTAGCCTCATTGTTAAGGATAATTTTTATCCTTTCTAATGTCTTAAATTCATTATGCAAAGGAATCTTCATAAGAGTTCCTAAACTTCCATTTTCAAGTAATTATTGTAGATCTAGCATTAGATCTAAGATTTTTGAAGAATTTTCAATTTTTTTTAACACTATCAGTGTCATGTATTTCTTTTATCAAATTATGAGATTTATTCATAAGATGTATGAAATATTCATCTGTATCTACCTTTTGGATTGTATAATTATAATCAATGGTCCATCCCATTTTTTTGTATATATGTTTGGAATGCGGAATGAGTGATTGAGAAAGAATAAAAAATATTCGAGTAATATTATTTTAATGGAGGATGTGTGATTCAAAAGAAGAAAGAGAAAAATATATTATAATTTTAATGGGAGCCAAACGAAAACATATACATAAAAATCATTCAATGATATTATTCATTGAATTTGTTTCTAATGAGATTTTATAGCATAAAATTCATCCATAACATACTCTGCATTTGTTTTGTCTGCAATGTCTTGTTCGATGAAGAATGTCATTATATCAATAAAAAAGTCAACTTTCGCCTTCACTTGTTTAATTATTGAAAATGTTCGCTCAATGATCATGTTAGAATTATCCAATTATAAGTTGTAAAGGCATCAAATAATTCAATAACAAGATAAAAATTCAACAATTTTATTTAAATATAAACTACTATGAATAGTAATTAGGGAAATGAGAGCAGTGCTACATGTACAGAATAAAAATACTAATAGATTATTTACAGGTACGGTTGGCAATTTTTCATTTGACAAGGCAAAAAAAAAAGTTGACCAATCATAGCATCACCTGCAAAACATCTGGCAAAATTTTTCTGCAATATATCTTTTTCTGGAAAATAAATGAAAAAAAAATAGTGATGTAGTTGCACAAAAATACCTGCTAAGTACTATTGTATATCTCGGTAGTGGCGTAAAATTGGAACAATTAGCAACGAGGAAGCAAGTTTGAAAGCTGTCACAACATGTAGAACATTTCAGTTAATTTTACTTTATTATATTATCAATTAGAAACAATATAAAATGGGGTTTAAGACTTGATTTCATTTAAAACGTTGGAGAAAATATGATATGTGTTGACCCCCTTTTTTTGTTGTAAGGGTTACGTGGATAACAGATGTCTGGTCCACTCGCATTCACGTAAGCAAATTCCAATACATTTGGACTGGAGATCCGGATGGAGAGGGGTGATGTTTATAGAAGTAGGAGATGCTTTTACGACACGAGACAAAAATGTTCGAACACCGACAATATGATCAAAGGTGATTGCACATAAACAAACAATCACAAACAATTCAACCAAAGTAAGAACAAACTAAACTCAAGCAAATAATATAGAGCGAGTAAGAGAGAAAACATAATGTATTTTTCAAGTATAAATATTTGTCTCTCCTTAGTGAATTGCGAAGTTGCTTATTTATAGAGTTCTGACCGATATGGTAGGTGTTGGATCAGAACTAGGTGGCTTCATTTCCCAGGCTGAATCCAAACATCATTAATTGACAACGGGTCAGCCACCCTACATTCCATGCTGACAATCTTAACATTCATTAATATAAACATTACATCAATCATTCCTAGAGATCGTTTGCAGATCCCTTCAAAGACAGCAAGTACTTCAGCCTGAAAGAGAGCTTCAGATGGGGAGGGTGATTCGACCTAAAGGAGCTTCGGGTAGAAAAATGGCTTTAGCCATACAAGAGTTTTGGAACAATAAGATCAGCTTCCTCTTTGACTTCTATATTTTGATCAATTGGGTCTTTGTTGACTTTTTCAAATCTAACTTAATATCTCCACATGGATTGCGGGGTGGCTTCCACTAGAAGCCTCGTTGGCGAGGAGCAATAATAGTCCCCAAAGTCTATACATGATTATTTATGTAATGCATAGACTTCTGTTATATATATAAAAACAAAAAATTTATTGGGGTGGTTATCCTTATAGTTGTNCCCAAAGTCTATACATGATTATTTATGTAATGCATAGACTTCTGTTATATATATAAAAACAAAAAATTTATTGGGGTGGTTATCCTTATAGTTGTTCATTGATTTGTGCTGACCATCTATTGCTTTCGCAAAAAATTTTGAGAAGAGAAGGCATAACACCCTTGACATGGCCTCAATTCTTTCTGCTACCTCTACGATCGGGAGGAAGGGGATCAAGCCCTCATCTGTTGTAATAAAATTAGATAAGGGACCAATTGGAAAAGATCAGCAAAGAGGCTGTTGGTCGCGAAGGAGAAGGGCAGCCTCCTATGTAGGACAAGGTGAAAAATAAATTGAAGGAAGTCTCCAAGAAAAAGTACACATTCTCTTCTACCAGAGAGGGTAGGTCAATGGCCAGCACACCACATTGCTCTGAAGTCTCAGCAGGGAAAAAGTTGATGGCGACCTCCATTGCTGTGGCTAGGGGATAGAAGATGTCAACCTCCGTGGAGCCTCAAAGTGAGAATCGTCGAAGAGGGTGAGGACCTTAAGCGACTCGACCACTGCCTTAGATGCAACTCCTACGACCAAGCTTTCACTTTCTAAGATGAGCGATGAGTTGGCTCCAGAGGCTCTGGCCATGTTTCCTCCAGATATTCAGACTGCAACTACTACATTCCACAAGTACTCAGTTAATAGGGACAAACCTTCATTGTGACTAGTAACTCGGTGGACATGTTCGCCACCATGGTAAGTCAGGCATGGAGAGCTTTTGGGGTTGCCATATAGGCTGAAATCCTCTTTAAAAACCTTCAAAAAAATAAAGAGTTTGTCGATAGGGCCTCCCAGGCCGATGAGGCAGCCAAAAAGGCCAAAGTCGATACTGAGGCCATTAAGAATCAGCAGAGATTGAAAACTTGAATAAAAAAGTCCACTTGTCTCAAAGTGAAGTGGCTTCCATGACCAAGCGAGTGGAGACTTCCGACACCCACTAGAAGTTGGCTACTGAGGCCTTGGAGAGGTCAAATAAAGTGAACGCTATACTAAAGCGACAGGTGAGAGAGCTCAACTCCAAGATTACTGGCCTTACTGAGAAGGTGGAGTGTGTAAGGGGGAAACCCAACCAGTTGGCAAAGATGTTAGTGTAATAAAATATGTTCCTGAGCATAATTCATTACCACTCTGTCTTGAATGATTTCCATTTGGCTTGGTCCACCTCCTTGAAGAGATTGGGGTACTTCTCGTTGACAAACGTCATCTTTTTCGCCTCAATCGTGAATGGAGAAAAGATGTACTGTGACGACAATCTTGGCCTCTTGCCAACCACCTGCTCTAGTCAGGTAGACATACAGATTATCGAAATAATAATTTTGACCGTCTGCAGGAGATCCATGGGAGAGGTGTTTGGATGGAGGAGAATGAGATCTCATCGGCAGAGGTGATCATCGATCAAATAGACCTCACTCCTACACAAATAACAACATTAAAAATTATTAACTTAGTTAAAATAGGCTAATCGATATAAAACGGTAATCAATAAATTATATTGAATTCAATTCACATTCTCAATCTCGGTTTAAGATAAAATCGGACATTTGATCGTGTTGAGTATGTGGCTAAATCACGCACAAAATCTTGACCTTTCTCCTCTGTCGACGACATCAACTCAGTTAGGATTTCAAGCTGACATATTGACAGTTCGACTAGTTAATGATCATGTGATGAAATTTTGAAACGACATACAATATAAATCACAAATGTGTAATTCTCACCTAAGGGTCGTCGAGAAAAGCTGATAACTATTTGCCAGATGGACATCCATTTGCTTGGGATGCTCGCTAATGATGCATCCGAGGACAACCTGTCTCCCTTCACTTAGCAAACTGAGCACCCAAGATGGGGACAGTCTTATATGTCTAAATCTACGACACATATAATTATTATATATATAAATTCAGTATAAAAATATTTTAACGTTGATTATATTAAATATTTACCTGCACTGTCAGGAGCAATCCATAAGTATCGTACTTACACGTAGACCCATTGGGCTTCAAGTGTGATATGATGAAGACGTGTACGGTGTCCTCAAAATATCTCTAAACCCATGGATAGTTGTTGAAGGCATTGATATCGTCAACAATTTTCAAATAGAAAAGGTTGGTCGAAATTATCTTGTGATGACACATCACTACCCTCTCAAGGATGTAGACCGTCCTAACTTCAATTTGTCCAACATCTGATTGCACTCCCTGATTGTGTTGATCAACTGTGGTAGAAGCAATGTCCCATGTTCCTAAAAATAGTTTTGTACAACCTATTAATTTTTTGAGTATTGTTAGTAGCTATCTCGTCGCCCGTTATCTTTAGTCCAGTCACGAGGGCAAAAAAAAAAACGTGGAAAAAACAGCAACCTTACTCCCAAGGTCTAAGTAGAGGGTATCGCTGTCGACTAACCTAAGAAGTCGAGATAGTAATGGATCAATAATCTGCCCAGAGTACTACACTTCTCTCAATTAATACAAGGGCAACATGAAGGATTGACATATGATATCTGTGAAGATACTTCTTCGACTAGATCCCGACTGTAGACTTTGTGAGTAATTTGACTTTTTTTCTCTCTCTCTCTCTCTCTCTCTCTCTCTCTCTCTCCCCTCTCGAACAATTGGTAAAAGATGATGGTATTTTCAGGTTTTGGTATTTAACTTAACATTTTGTGCTTTTTAATTATTATTTTTTAGTGGTCAAATGCTAATATGGAAATACGACCGAGGTCTAGTGGCCATTTCCTTGTATTTCCTCCATCTTTGCTAAGTCTTGTACATTGGTTCCCATCCAATGTTTCTATAAAATGGCACATGCTTTGCACATGTTGACCTTTGTGCCTAATTTCACAAAGGTTGGGAACCTAAAGGTCTCAAAAAATTGAATGGGAACCCAAATGCTAAATTTAGCACAGGAGACTTCAGTCCTCGCATCTTGTCGAAATAACATTACTCCAAATTACAATTATTGTACAATTCTCTGGTTATGGTTTTCAATGTGTTCTTCAACTTTCAGGTTGCTCGCAATCCTAATCAGATCAGCATGCTCATCTTGCAAGAGTCGTGCACTGATGTTACAGGATCACTTGTAGTACACACGACTGTCAATGCTAATGTAATGAATTTGGTGATGGCATGGGGTGATTCTTCCTCTGTGGCTTTATTACCATCCGGATTTGCAATTATTCCTGATTGTTTTCCCATTTCTGGTGGTCCTATCTGTTAGATATTTATAAAATAAATATAATATGTGAAAAAAATAATTAATTCAGATGAAGTG
>CAIGRN010066096.1:0-22876 GCA_903798345.1 Fraxinus anomala
TACCTCCATCTTGTATTTATTTACAAGAAGAAAGATAAAAAACATGTGTACAATCATCATTAAATGAAACAAAACACTGAGCCCTAGAAATGTTAGCAATAGTAGAAGGCCCCCATATATCACTATGAATGAGAGTAAATATAACAAATGTTCTTTAATTGCTAATTGGAAAAGAAACACGTTTGTGCTTTGCTAGTTCACACACATCACAATGAGAACTTTCAACAAATAATCCTTTAAACAATAAAGGAAACATATGTTTTAAGAATACTAAATGATGGGTGACCAAGACGAAGATGATGAAGCCAAATTTTGTCCTTATTAGATTTAAATGACTCGAGAAGAAATGATAAAGGTGAAGAACCTGAAGAACCCATAGCTCTAGCTTCTCCATTTGATTCTTCAAGATAATAGAGACCATCCCTCTCTCTGGCATGTCCAATCATCCTCCTCGTTCCCTGTTTCTGGAACACATAATGAACAGAATAACAAATCATACGACAATTAGAATCTTTGGTGAGTTTCCTGGATGGACACTAGATTGGTGTATATTTTTGGAACATGAAGAACATTCCTAAGGGTAAGAGAGTTATTAATAAGATTATCTCCATGACCCGCTACTGTTCTTACGGAACCATCTGCTATGGTTATTTTTTCATTAATAGGGCACGAGATATATGAGATGAATTTTTGTGAAGAGCAAGTCATATGATCTGTAGCATCCGAGTCAATGACCCAAGCATTGGAAAAGACTTTATTCGAGACATTTAAAGCATGAGAAGTGGAAGATATACTTGAGAATGCCAAAGAGCAGGTACATGTGGTAGATGGTTTTTCTAATGACCCTAATAGATTTTTTAACTTCTCAATTTCTTCACGATTGAATTCTGTAGACAGACTCTCAGTTTCTTGTGTTTTTGCCATATACACCTGCTTTTGTCCACCACGATCAGACCAATTTTGAGTTGAATTTTGATGCTTGCTATGAAGCTTCCAGCATTTGTCCCTTTTATGGCCTGGATTCTTGCAATAATTGCACCATAGATCCTCTTTGTTTGATGATCGCGTAAAATCTCCTTGTTTACTATTTTCACCAGTGTGTTGTTTCATAATAGAATTCTTCATGTTTGTGTTTTTTGATACCAAAGCTGAACTATCCACTCTGGTGTATCAACCATAAATCCTCTTCTTCCTTCTTCAGCAAGGATTATTGCTAGAGCCTCATTTAATGATGGCAAGTCTTCTTTTCCAAGTATTTGCACCCTTACTGCATCAAACTCAATATTTAATCCGGCAAGAAAATCATAAATTCGGTCTTTTTCAACAAACCTCTTAAGAACAACCGTATCTTCACTGCACTTCATCTGGATGCATTGATTGTGATCCATCTCCTGCCATAAACCTTTTAAAATGTTTGAATATTCGGTAATTGATCGATCTCCCTGCTTAGTGGCAGTAACCTTGGTTTTGATTGCATAGATTTGTGCAGCGTCACACACTTTGGAGTATGTCTGTCTCACAGCCTCCCATATATCTTTGGCAGTGTCCAAAAACATGCATGTGTCACTGATTTCTGGTACCATAGAGTTCCACAACCAGGACATCACCATTGAGTCATGTTCATCCCAAGCATCACCAAGCATCGAAGTTTGGATCCCCTTTTTTAGGTCCAGTACCAAGTAGATAACTTAGTTTGCCTCTTCCCTTCAAAAAGGTACGAACTAGTTGTGACCACTTCAGATAATTCTTCCCATTCAACCTGTAGGTTGCTTGAATGTTTTGCAAGTCTCCTGTTGATAAAGGATTATTACTTTCAAGTACTGTAGTTTCAGAAGGATTGCTGGTTGCTAAAGTATTTGTCATTATTCTTCAATATAAAGGGTGACAAAACAAGGTTTAATTGATGATGTAAAGAGGTTGAACAAGAAAAACAATGAATACAATTTTCAGGATAACGAGCCTAAAGCTCTGATATCATGACAGAAAATAGAAGATTGAAAATATCAATTGTATTGATTCACTATCATTATTACAAGAGTTTTTATGGCTGAACTCAATCAGCAAAGTAAGGAAAGTTAACAAAAAATAAAAGATACATAAAAGATCCAATGCCTAGAAATCAGGGATTGCAATAACTATCCTAAAAACAAGCAATTATAAAGATTACAAAATATTAGATAACTGTACAGAATTTTCTTAAGTTAGGAAAATCATATTTTCCAATTTCCACAGTAACTATGGTCGAAAGTATTATTATTTAACAATTTCCTGCAAAAGTGAACTGAACAGGAGTATAAGAAAATACATGCATCTTAGATCGTTCACATTCAGTTGCAATTGTAAAGATGTTTGTGGCTCATTTTGTAGCGAGGTCAAATTTTTGTTTCCATTTCACGTATTTCACCGTTTTCAAAGAGTGGTTTGAAAAGTAATATTTAGTAGGTATTCTTGAAATGGTGAACCCTATATTCCCCGTGACTTTAATGGCAACTAAAACTGTTATGCCCACCAAGATTCATCTTCTACTCCCTCTAGTTAATCTTCCAAATTCCACTGATTTTTCAAATTTGCCATTTTTCTGTATAAAGATGATATGCAATGTGGTAAACAACTTTTTTCTAAGTTGTGACATGTTTTTGTTGTGTTATCCTTGCTCTTGCTATTTCTAACTCTAAAGCCTTAATCTTTGATGTTAGAACTTCAAATCAGATAAGGTATTAAATTCTATGGATTTGTGGTTTTTTGGCCATAGAGTGGTGTTTAGATTGGAATTTAAGCAAGATTTTGGTTTCTTTGGCAGTGATAGTGGTATTGGCTGGCTACGGTGGTGGGAGCTGGGGTTGAGTTGGCAGGTTGGGTGATTCAGGGTGGAATTAGGTTCCAGGATGTTGCTGGATGAAGAAGATGATTAGTTTTTTTTTTTTTGCTTGTATTGAGCGCAAATTTGTCATTTCTCGGCACACTAATGGACTTTTGGATGGAAATTCGTTGGCAAGAACAAGCAACCCTAATTAAAGAAATGATGAGGCTTAGATTGGTGTGGAAGCGGTAATGAAATTCTTGTAATAAGAGTTATATTGGAATAATCTTATTTTGTATTGATATATGATTGATTGTGTTGAAAAGTGTACAATGCTTTTGTATTTATAGGCAAAATTATTCCCTAATCCTGGTAATACAAGGAGCCAAAATAAGGAAACTAAATTCTAAAAAGAAATAAACTAATCATAATCTAAACAAGATTTAAGAATAAAACATATTACAACTAGAAAATGGAATTAGAAAAGATAATTAAAAAAGACAAACTCCTAGATAATGTAGTTGTGATGTACTACATCAAAGTTTTTGATAGAAATAACCTTGGCCTATACCCCAATTCCTGTTCCATCTACAACCCCTAGAAATTAGATCCTTTTTCGGTCTTACTTTCAATTTCCATTTAATTTCTCCACTATACAGAAAAAATAAAATTGATTCTTGGATTTGAACCTCTTTATCCCCATTTTTTGAAAATTGCACGTCGGCATGCTCATGCTTCATAGATAAGGACTTCCTACTGAAACTAAAACCCACACCGACCAATAAAAGTTGCTTGTCACTTGCATATTGTAAATCGAAATGCTCAACATTACTCATCGGCAGACTTATTCCATAAAGGGAAAACTGTCTTTCCTGGCTGAAGCGCTGCTGTCTATTACTGAGAATATTTTTTCAGAGAACCATCACGATGCAGGATCAAGATTTCCTTTATTTCTCCAGATCCTTGGACTGGAATTTTTAGATTGAGTTTCATTGTATTCTAAATTAGTATTTCTTATAGGTTTCCAACTAGAACTAAGATTATTCTCATACTTATTGTAGGTTTTGGAATTTTCCTAGTTTCTAAACTTCGTAATTTTTACTAGTTATGGTTTTGGAGATTTTGTATTGATTTATTCTTTCCTAGCGAGAATAGATTTTGGAGTTTCAAGGTTTTAGAGCCAATAAATTGGCAGCACTGTTCAAACATAAATTGACATAGTTTATTTATCACTCCATAAAACTTTGGTTTACCAAGTTTTAAGTACAAGCTAGGTCTAGTATTTACTTCGATCTTTGCTAATATCCTTTTGTTCTTTCAATTCTATGATTTGTGGCTAAAGCTTGCTTTCTAATGTCATAGAATGTTAATGTACTGGCAATTGCCAGGAGAACTCTACTGTTTATACAAGACGGCACCACAAAGAAATGGCCAACCTGCACGATTTTAACTTCACTTTCTTCCGTAAACTGGTTTAGTTTTGTTCAGTCCAGTACACCAACACGCTATCAATGGCACAATCTATAGTTCCATATTGAAATAGCTTCCATTTATTGTCATAGTTAAAATCTTCTATAATGTCACAACCTCTTATTATTGTAAATGAAAGTTTCTATCCCTTGATATTGCTGTGTAATCGCTAGCAGTGTGGGTACAAATTTGGGAGAAATGCCAAAGTCCATAAAAGAGAAGAGTAGACTTGAGGTGCGTAAAATGTTCTTTTAGCATTTTGTTGTTCAAGTCTTGTGCAATCATTTTCTGGGGGAATTGCACTATACCACTTTAGGTTTATCCATCTGTATGTCTTACTCTGAATATTTGTTACTTGGATTACCCTATATCTTTCAAAGATCATAGAAGGGGTTCAAGTAACAGTACCCTCAAGTTATACATGAAATGACTTTCTCATGTACCCAGTCTCTCCTTACTCTTCAATCTCTTCCTTGAATTCATAATGCACAAATTACGACTAATCGCTGCTAACCAGTTATTACATCCAAAAAACCTCAAACCTACATGGTTGCTCCTACAGTCCTCAACTAAAGTTTGTTACTCTTTTATCTTTTCTCTATTCGACCCAGCTTAGCCAATTAATTGCCCAATGTGCTTAGACCTTTCAAGAGAAAAAATATTTGTTTGGGGATCATCAACCTCATTATTGTGATGGTGGAGATGTTTGAAAACATAGGTCTGACGTTGCATACTCACTTGTTATTGAAATTCAGAGTCTTGTGAATCTGTAAATCAAGATAAAATGTGAAGTGACAAAGGAAATGTTAACTTAGCTTCACAGAATGAGGACGAAGAGCACTTGAAAAAAATTAGTTCATTCTTTGGTTGATATTTTATAGTGGATCGAGATAATAGGCTATTATACATAGAATCTGAACTTGTTGAGTGAAATCATGAGTACTCTTAAAGGTTTGAATCTATAGAGTGGCAGTTGAAATGGAAGAATGGAAGACGAAGAGTAGCAATTTCACTGTATTGTGCAACTCCTTTGGTGGAAATTCAATCCTATTGGTGCTGTGTTTGGATGGCAGAGGACTTTATTTTTCCTACTTCTTTTGTGATAAAAATACTGCATCATTTGTTTTTAAGATAGATAAACATTGCAAAATCAGCAGTAAATTTATGATGGTTAGCTTATGGTTGTTGGATGAACTGCAACTTAACATCAAATTCCAGGGCATTTCCTACCACATCAACCAGAATTTTTACAATATCTGGACAGTTAATGCAGCTATGGCCTATGGCTGTTCTGGTCGTTTTAGACTGATTAAGCTCCTTCTACCTTGTAAAATTGGATGATAAACTTTCCAAGCTTAGTCTAATGAGAAAAAAGGAGAATTTGAATATGCATATTTTGTGCAGAAAATCTGGCAGTCGAGGATAAAATTACAAGTTCATAGAAATACATTTTCCTACTGATTCGTTGTTATCAGCATGCAGTTTCAAGTATCCATATGTTCCAGGCTTAATTTATAATTCATTTCTGTAGACTGTTAACCATAGATGTGTAGTTAACATTTAGGTACTATCTGTGAATCTTAGAGTTAACCGCTCATCAGAGGATTAAAGTTCTTATAACCTTTTTTGTAAAATTTCTTGAAGCTTCATTTTGTTACTCAGATTTTAAGGCAACTAGTTCTCACTCTTTCTATGAGTTTCTGAAGAATTTAAATGTTCACCCACCCACTTTTACGTCTTTGCAAGTATAATATAACCTTTTTACTTGAGAGCTTTAGCTCCTTTCTGGTTCCTGCTTTCTGAAGGATTATACATTGTATTCTTTGTCAAACTCGATTTGTTTATATTTTTAAATTGGAATATGACAATATTAAAAACAACCTATGATTATTATGACGACTTGTAAGACATTTCAATCAAGTTAACAAATGAAAATATGGAATGACATTCATTAGTTTTTGATGAAATTGTTGAATAAGACTTCAATTCTTTTGGCTATTATAGTTGGATTTTACTTGGTAAAAATAGTGTTGCAGTGTGAAGGAGAAAAATTGAACTCTGGACATGGTCAATGGTAAATGGGAGGTTATGAAATGCTTGATGTAAATATAAGCATAAATAATCAAACACGAAACGCCCATGTTTGTATGTGCATGGAACTTTCTTTTTTTAACATTTATGAAAAGTGGAAAATCAGGACTTGTATATGATTTTCCATTATTTGTTTTTTCAATTCTCTTCTTAGGCCACTTCATAGGATTTTTCCTCCATAGTAAGAGAAAGGAAACGTAGTTAATTTAGAACTCAGCATGGCCTGTACCTGTACATACAGATAGCCACTCTATATCCACACAATTTGCAAACGTGCATTCACAAGTACACCTACATATACAGACACATATTTATTTATATTCTTGGGTGGAAATGAGACACGTGGAGGGTAGTGTTACAGTTGCCTGCTCATAGAATTGGGAACGTGGTTGTGGTTATGCCTTTGTTTCAAAATGTTGGCAACCGTACTGTTAGCTTATTTGCTATCCATCATTGCTCAGTGTATTGTTGGTGTTATATTAGCTTCATTTAACTGCTTTGGCATAGCATTTGAACGTGATTTGTTTTTGTTAACTGCATTTGACCATTCTTTCAGGACTTACAATATTCAAGAGAAATAGGATGAGATTATAGTCATGTTTGTTTTTCAGATATAACTTCAATTTTGATGTTGTGTAGATGGATACAAGTCAAGCAACTATTTTAAAAATTAACTAGTCATATCCTTATTTATCAATTTTAGTATATCAATGCTTAAAAGCTGAAAAGTTTGGGTGTGAATCTACGCCTGGAAGCAAACTTGGAGACAAGGTTTACAATTTCTTTGTCCAAAATATTTTGTTGCAGGAGCAGCACCATTAACATGTTGTGGAAGGGAATTTGCTAGTGGTGAACAACAATTTCTTGTAAGCCAGAGGCAAATTGTTGTAGTGGATTCTTGCAAATTGTTGTAGTGGATTCTAATAAATATTATAATCTACAATACTGGTATTTATAACTGGCTGCTTGAAATCAAAAGTTCAATTCTTATGTTTACCGTTCTCCCTGTACTGAAAGTTAGCTTGTAAATTATTTGTGATGTTTTCTGAAGGCAGGCAGCCTGGATGATATTCAACTAATGCCTTTTTGTTTTATGAACAGACAGAGATAGAGTATTGAGCAATTATCCTCTTCATGCATCACAGAGCTTGAACTTTGGTCAATCAATTCTGAGGACTGATTTTGTTAGAAGTCGGTCCCAAAGCGAACGATTAGATTTGAATGGCTCGATGTACAACAGTCAGTTTCAACGTACAAGGCAAAGTGAAGCAAACTTTCTGGCAATGGATACAGATCCTAATCAGCAGAATCTTGTAAACTCTAGAGGCTTGTCTATCCGTGAATTAGAGCAAAGGAGTGGCCTTGACCATCAAGCAAAATCTTCAGTTAGATTAGAAGCATGTGTATCTCCTGTTAGTTATGATCTTTTTGGTGGTCAGCAGCAGATGAGTCATCACCATACAAGCATGCTGCAATCTTTGCAGCATCAACAGTCTGGGTTCAACGACATGCAGCAACTACAACAAGAAGTCATGTTAAGGAAAATGCAAGAGCTCCCAATGCAGCAACAATTTCGGCAACTAGGTTCAAGGCAACAAAATTTATTAAATCAGAATTTCCCCTATCCTAAGCAGGCATCTGGCCACCACTCCTCCCCTCAGATCAACGGTACTCCAAGTTCTGACACATTCCATTACCCTTGGGTGGCTGATAATAGAAATTCCAATTGGTCGCATCATGGTTCTCCCACCATGCAAGAGTCCCTCAACGTTTCTCCACTAAACCTTGGCCAGGCACGGCGTTCAGAGGATTTAGTCCCTCAACAGGCTGATCAATCTCTTTATGGAGTTCCTATTTCTGGTTCGAGGGGTTTAACTGTGAACCAGTATTCTCAGATGGTGATGGATAGACCTTCAATGCTGCAGACGTCGACCTTTAGCAATTCCCTTCCTGGTATTCAACTTGCAGATCAAGTTAGCATGCATGATGGGACAACAATATCTAGACACAGATTTCAGAATGAAAATATACTGGGGAATGTTTCTTGTCAAGCTCTTAATGCTGGGATAAATATGGAGAGCGTCCAGCAAGTGAATCTCATTCAAAGAAATGCACCTCAGCAGGGCTTTAGAGGGAGGCAGAATCAATCTATTTCACAGGAGCTCTCACATGAAAAACTGGCAAGGCAATACTCTTCGAGTCAGAATGAAGTTGCCCTGGATCCTACTGAAGAAAAGATATTGTTTGGTTCAGATGATAATATATGGGCTACCTTTGGCAAAAGTCCTAATATTAGTGGAGAAGTGGGTAGTTTGTTTGACAATGGTGGGTTGCTGAATGGGATTCCCTCTATTCAAAGTGGTAGTTGGAGTGCTCTCATGCAATCAGCTGTTGCAGAAACTTCGAGCAGTGATATAGGGCCACAAGAGGAGTGGAGTGGTCTGGTAAATAGCACTTCAGCAAATCAGCATCTTTTGCCGTATAATGTCAGTGGTAAACAAGATGAATCTTTGGCTGATAACAATATGCAGATGCCTTCAGCATTCACTTCTGGTTCTGCTCCCCCTTCTGATGACAGCCGTATGAACAATAACTATCAGAATGCCATGGAGTTTGACCAATTTGTACACAAGTTTCAAGGTAAACCTGGTCAAACATTGCAGTCTGAGATGTCTCAAAGACTTGTCCAGTCTTTGGAGGAAGCAAACCAGTGGTCAAATTGTGGTCCACTGCAAAGGTCAGTTGCTGAAGGGAGTCAGCTATATAAAAATGTCTCCCGACATTCTCTTGATGCAGAGAAAAATTCAAAGTGCACTTCTACACTATGGAATTCCGAGCATAGTGGAAGAAAACAGACAACCAATTGGACAGCCTTGGGTCCTGTAAAACATTCCATGGAAAATGAAGGGGGCTTGAGTTTGAATGATGCTGCTTCCATACCTAACTCAAGTGCCACTGGGGTTGATGCGGAAAACAGTCAATTTGTTCAGAATGGTAATTTACTCGATCAATGGAAGAATACAAATCCTTTGGTTAAATCCCGTAGAGGTGAAGGCTTAGGGAGCATGCTGCACAGCACAAATGAAGGTAATCAGGTTTCAGATTCAGCGCATGGTAGTGACAGAGAGGAAGTTACAACACGTGAGATGGACAGTTCTGATTTAAAGGGAAATTCTAATGAGGGTTTCCCTACCTTATTACGGCACATTCCTAGTGGTTTGAGGGACAGTGGGTTGTCTGATGCTAGTGACTCAGAACCTCTGCCCACTGGCAAGCAAAAGTCGACTAATCAGCTTGGTAGGAAAGCTTCTGGTCCTCGCAAGTTTCAGTATCATCCCATGGGAAACTTGGATGATGATGTGGAATCTGCTCATGGAATGAAGCAGCGTACCAATGCACTGGCCATGTCCCAGCAAAATGTGCATCTTGGCCGGTCGAAGTCTTTTAATCAGGCCCCAAAGAAATCTATGGTGATGTTCAACACAATTTATGAATTGACACAAGATGTATGTATATACATTTAACTTTAATGTGTTAGAATTTGAATATTTGTTCTTATTTACAGCGACAATCTCCTGATCTTCAAAGAGACGACAAAGGCCTTGAAGAGGGGCCATCCCGGGGAAGCCTTCCTGGTTATACACCTAATATTTATGTTCCTTTTAACAGATCTGTTGATTCATACACACCAAACAAGACTTCATCAAGGTAATTCTCTGTTCATGTTTGATTCCTTCAGTATTTACATCCTACTACCTATTATTTAATTGTTTGCATTTATTCCAGTCAAAACATGCTGGAGCTTCTTCACAAGGTGGATCAACCTATCGATCCTGGTTCCATGATGCACTTATCATCTAAGCTACCTGAAACAGAAAATTATGATAGTTCTGTTGACCGACTCCACCGCAATAATTCTTCTGCTTCTCAAGGTTTCAGATTGCAGCTTGGTCCTCCATCTCAACTGATGCAGATTTCAGAACATTCACCGACCTCTCAAACTGCTCAACATACAAATGATTCTCCACATTCAAGTCATGCTGCTGCAGAAATTGGAGAGAAGGGCCTGCTCATAGTTACGACATCTTCAATTCAGTCATCGCCTTTTTCTAATGAACAATCCAAGACTCGGTTAAAAAATGAGAAATCTGGAATTCCAGGCCAATCTGAAAATGGATCCACTCTGTATAAGATACCTGGAAATTTTTCTTCAACGTTAAATTCTGGCTCTGGCCACTCAATAAGTCATCTTCATCATCAACAGATGACCAGGGCAAGTGGACAAATGTCAGTAAATCAGCATATTAACTCGTCTTTTGATAGAAGTGCTTCCCACTCCACCCAGAAAGGATCTAACAAAACTTTTTTGCTCGATGCATCTTGCAGTACTTCACATGATAATCATGTGTCTTCGGGGGGCACATCTTGGCAAACCAGCGCTAATGATCCACAGGCTAGAGGTTCAATTGATGCAATGTCAGCTAGGGATCATGTGCCTGCTTCTCAACCATTGGGCCCGCACGGTGCATCTGCACAGATGTTTATGTGGACCAATGTTCCTACACACCAACAAACTTTGCGTGCTCAGTTTCACAAGGTCTCGGCACATTTTCCAGAGTCACCCCAACCAAATATTGTGGAATCAAGTTCCTCTGTACCCCACACTGTAGGTGATCAT
The DNA here is from genome assembly GCA_903798345.1 of Fraxinus anomala. Classification (NCBI taxonomy): domain Eukaryota; kingdom Viridiplantae; phylum Streptophyta; class Magnoliopsida; order Lamiales; family Oleaceae; genus Fraxinus; species Fraxinus anomala. The sequence goes on from CAIGRN010066096.1 coordinate 11,040, forward strand.
TATGTGAGGACAGGTGAGAATCTCCCATCCGAACGTAGTGGAATTCCTATGAACTCTGCAGTTGTTAGTGGGGAAGGGCTGAGGTTGAAGGAAAGCGCTGAATGGCTAGTAACATCTGTAAACACTGACCTAGTTCAAAAGATGAATGAATCACATGAAAAAGTATCATCTGTCAAATATCCGTTGGATGATTCTCCTGCTAATTCTTCTTCAACACAAAAGGATATTGAAGCATTTGGTCGGTCTTTGAAACCGAATAGCTTCTCTCATGAAAAGTACTCCTTACTAAATCAAGTGCAGGCCATGAAGGATGCAGAGACTGATCCAAACATTAGGGTCTCAAAGAGAATGAGAGGACCAGATAATGATCCGGGTGTTCATCAAGTAGCTTCGGAAGGAGGGCAGGTAAATGAACATAGTGTTATTAATGGAGATTCATTAGGTTCTAATGCTGCAGTTTCGTCTGGGGATTCTAGAATGCAAATATTCTCCAGGTCAGCTGATATCTTGGAAAAGAATGTCACTTCTCAACATGGAAATTTAGCTTCTCAGGACGTGCTTGCATTTGGTCGCGATACATTTCAGAGAACTTCTCTTGGTCCTCAGATGGCACCATCCTGCTTTGATCACTATCGAACTACTAAAAATGGACGAATTTTGCCAATGTACGATGCAAGCATGGTCACCACTTTAAGAACAGCAGAACCACCTTTTACTCTTGGGAAATCTTCCAGTAGGTTGCATACAAGTAATTCCATGGGTGGTACAAGTCTAGTTGGTGGCGCCCAACAAAGTTCTATTCCTTCATCAGTAGCAACTGAACATTTATCTTCTCCCGAGTCATTGCACATGGTAATATTGGAAACCAAGAAGCGCAAGGATGGTACTTCTGAACATCATCCTTGGCACAAGGAAGTATCTCAGGGTTTGCAAAATCTTAAAACTCTCAGGTGGTTATCACGAATAGAAACTTTTCAAATTTTGTATTCTTTTTCTTTACATGCCCTTGTTTATAATATCTAGTGGAGTTGAATAGTTATTTGATTTAATTACATATGTTCGATGTTAATGCGTTTCAATGTTCTCTTGTTTGATAACTACATTCATTTTGCTACTTCCAGGATGGCAGAAGTCAATTGGTGTAAAGCAGCAAATAGGCTAACTGATAAGGTGTGATGGTGTTGCTAACTCTGCTCCCCTTTTTTCATGTACTTGATTACTCACATGGTCCACATCCTCTTTCTTCTTTTCTGATGCCAGGTGGAAGATATTGACTTGATTGAAGATGGACTGCAAGTGCTTAGATCAAAGAGAAGGCTTATCTTGACGACACAACTTATGCAGCAATTGATCTGCCCCCCACCAGTAGCAATTCTCTCATCTGATACTAGTTCGGATTATGAGAGCGTGGCTTACTCTGTGTCTAGGATAGCATTGGGAGAGGCTTGCAGTGCAGTATCTCACTCAAGTGATTCAGATATGCCTTGCGATGGAGAAGACATGTAAGAAATAGTTATATATCGCCTGAAATTGTTCAATCATTTTAAAGCTTCATCTTTCGGTCGTAATTTATTTATATTATTTTTAGTCTGAATAACTAGCTCTCTACCAAATATATTCTAGACTTTCTACTAATGGCAAACAATCAGAGGGAATTAGCGGTCGTCTTTTTGGAAAAGCTATCACAGAATTTATGGGAAGAGCAATGAAGTTAGAAAACGAGTTCTTGAGGTAAAATATCTTTATTTTTCAAATTTCTTGAAAGATGTATCTGTACTCTATTCCCTTTGATGATGACTGGTGCATTTATAATCAAAAAAATTAAAGTCAGACGTGATTTTTGCTTGTGATCCATGGAAATTGGAAGGTTTTATCTAGATGGATAGAAACAGAGTTTTCCTGACTGCCTGAGGTGCAAGCCTTCAGGTGCTCCTGATGCAATTAAGAGCTCAAAGTTGACATTTTTAACTTCCTTTTGTCAAGGCATAAGCCTTGAGTTACTGATGTGCATGCTAACAGCTAAGGCCCATGCTATGAGGTGTGCACTTCTTATAGCATGTTTGGCTAGGCTCAAAAGGTTCTTAAACTCTTTTTGACAGCATCACCTCCCATGCTGTCAAAAAAAGATGCCTTTAAGCACCCTTTTAAGCTCAGCCAAACATGCAGCCAGTCTTCCCTTTCTAGGTTTTTTTTTACCATCCTCAACTTTAGTTTGAGTGGTGGTTTGGGCTATTTTAAATACAGTCCATCTGCAAAAACTGGAAAGAAAATAATTGGAGACTAAAGAAGAGAGGAAGTGAAGAACGCATACTTGCCCCTACCCTATTCTATGTTTTTAGGTGCAAATAAGATTTTCAGTTTTGTTGAAATGTTTTATTATGAACTTTTAGATTGTTTATGGTTTGTTATGAGTACAAGTTTGTATCTTTATAATTTTTTAATTATTCTATTGGTTCACGGTGAGGGCTTATAATGTTGCTTCCAGAAGCAAAAATGACTAGATACCCTATTGTTTTTTTTTTTTCCCTGTACACTTGTATCTGTTTCTATTTTTGGAAGGAGTGGGGGTGTTTTTGTTGGCTCTTCTCTCTAGTACTAATTATCATATTTAATTTTGCAGACTAGACAAGAGTGCATCAATATTGGACCTAAGAGTCGAATGCCAAGATCTGGAGAAGTTTTCTTTCATAAATCGTTTTGCTAAATTCCATGGCCGGGGGCAAAGTGATAGTGCTGAGACAGCATCAACCTCTGATGTCGCATCAAGTATTCATAAACCTTTCCTGCAGAGATATGTCACTGCTCTTCCAATGCCTAGAAGTATTCCTGACAGGGTACAATGTCTATCACTATAATTATTACATTAATTGATTTTCTCAGGTTTCAGGGTCAACTGTCTCCCTGTCTTCGTCTGTTTCCCTTGGTTATATACTGGCAGTTGCCCGGACACAAATAGGATTATAGTATGAAAATGCCGAAGGATGGACATGAAGCTGTCTCCTCAAACATGATTGAGGCTGTTTGATCTTTTGAATTAGGCCATTGATGTCATTATTGAGAAATTCCAGGTTACAGTTCATGTACACCTGTTTAAAACTGAAAGAAATTTGGGGTGCTCCATTTTACCGACCAGGGGATAGTACAAAAGTGTCATGATTATTCAAATATATCAGGTAGAGAAGTTTATTTATATATAGAAGCAGGTATAAATGTCTTTTGATTGACTAGTTATGGAACACATTTTTTAATTTTCAAATTAATGGGTTATTTCCATCTGGAGTCTCAGTTTATGATTTAGGATTTCTTTTCAGGAGTAAAAAATTTATGCATCTACTTTTATTTGAAGTGAAATGATAATATGTACACATACCCAAGCATATTATTTAATTTCAATTTTCACATCCTTCACTGCATTTTCAGTGTGTGCCATCTACTTTTCTTACAGAAATCATTAGTGAACTTGTGAACTCGTGTTGTTAATGTATCTTCGGTGTTGTATAGTTTTAGAATCATCTGTGAGGATCATGTCATATTAGGGTGACTGAACCACTGTTTTAGGTTTCAGAATTCTATGAAATATTGCCCCATTTCCCCTGAAGGTCATTTCAGTTATCTAGTATGGGAAAATTAGTGACTTGTAGGTGATTTAAAGTTGGAGGGTAAAATCATCAAACCATTTCAAGCTAAAGTGCATGAAAGGTTGTCATCTTTTCGAGTATCTTTCCCATCGTCTTAGATGAATTAGATGTGGATGCCTTAGCTTTCTCAATGCATTAATCATACTCTCCACAACGAAAAGTGTTTATTTTTTATTTTTTGAGATTATACCCGTCCCTAAAAAAAAAAAATTGGTTAGAACTCAAATCAAATTATCAGTTAAATACTTTCAACTCAAGTTAGTGCATTACGGCATTCAAAGTACTTAAATAGGGGACATTGGTATTATTATTGAGGCGTGCTTGAAGTCTAGAGTCCCTCCAACCTTTCCTTGACTAACACACAAGTACACTAAGGGAATATGTTGGTTTGTACCTAAATGTGTCTTTTTTTAAATGAAAAATAACTTAATAGGTTACTCTCTACTATGGACATGGTAATAAGCACTCAAATTGCACTCACAACAAAAAATAGAACCTCTAATGCACATGAATTGTACGCATCTATGCATGCAACGTCTGGATACTTAATCGTATTCATGTTATCTATGTGCAAGCATTTGAAGGTGATGTATGTCATGATGGAACCATCCATGGGTCTTCGAGTCCTCCCATTCCCCTCACTACCATCATGTCATCCTTCGAATCATTTGGAGTTCTCAATTGACTTGGATTGCTTGTTATGGGGACATGCATGCTCCGGCTCCTCGAATGATATAATGGATGCTGGCAGTTCCTATGCTTAATCTAAATCGTCTTTTGAACTCCTCCAATCCTTTACTTTTACTTCTCTAGAATCCAATGAACATGGTGATTATCAACATCATGATGCTCCCATGGACCCTGCCTTGTGTATATGTCCTACTTGAGAAGTACGGGCTGTCTTTTCGAATACAAACACTTTCAAGATCAAGTACATGAAAAATGGCATCATCTTTTTGAGCATATTTCTTCACCTTCTTAGATGTATTAGATGCAAACAACTTAGTTTTATCAATGCATGAATCATAATCCCCATAACGTAACTATTTCTTGAGATTATACTAGTCCCTAAAAGAAATTCGGCAAGAACTCAAATCAAAATTTCATTGATACATATTGATCGAATTATGACATTCAAAGTACTTAAATAGGGGGTACTATTATTGAGGTTCTTGAAGTTTGGAACCCGTCCAACCTTTCCTTTGACTAACACTCAAGTACACTCAGTGAATATGTCGACTTGTACCTAAACATGTTCTGAATTTTGTAGCATATTTTGTTAAATGAAAAATTACTTAAGGGGCTACTTTTTGCTATGAATATGGTAAGAAGCACTCAAATTGTGCTCATCAACAAAAAATAAAACCTATAATGCACATGAATCGCACACATTTATACTAAGCTCTTGTTTGAGCCTCATTTTTTTTTCCCATCAAAATGAATTCTTGAACAATGATTTGACCTCATTTCAACTACACATTTTTCAATAAAATAATATTAATCGCAAACCTAGAATTTTTCCTTATTTTTTAACCATACATTCTCCATCATAACACAATTGCAAAATACATTTTTTTTTTTGAGAAAAAGTGGGGCTCAAACAAGCCCTAATCAAAAACATGAATTGAGGCATAGAAAAAATATACCGAGGTGATTTATCAATATAATGATGCTACTCGAATCCTCATCAAAATCTCTCCTTTCTTCACTAGAATATAATGAACGAGGCGATTCATCAATATCATGATGCTCTCTACACGAATCCTGCCTTGTGTATGTGTCCTAGTTGAGAACAACGCGTGGTCTTTTCGAATACAAGCACTGTCAAGCTCAAGTGCATGAACAATGGCATCCTCTTTGCAAGCATATCTCCCTGTCTTAGATGAATTAGATGCGTACACCTTAGATTTCTCAATGCATTAATCACTCCCCGCTATGAAAAGCTTTTACTCCTTTTGATTTCTCGAGATTATGTGTCCCTGAACGAAATTTGGCAAGAATTTGAATCAAATTATCACTAATATAGATTGAACCAAGGAAGTGTCAATATGTCATTCAAGTCATCTTGAGATATTGGTATTATTATCGAGGTGCTCGAAGTTTAGATCCCCTCCAAACTTTCCTTGCCCAACACACAAGTACACTCGTGGATATATCGGTTTGTACCTAAACATGTTTTGAATTTTGTAGCATCTTTTGTTAAATGAAAATTTGCTTGATTAACAACCCACTTTCTCCATGAACATGGTAAGAAGCACTCAAATTGGACATAGCAACAAAAATACCTTTAATGCACGTGAATTGCACACATTTATATGAATACTTAATAAAAGAAAAAATGAAATGAGACATGGAAAAAAGATATTCATACAAATCTTCGATGTAAGGAACTTGAGTCGACTAATCTCAGCCAAAATCCAACCAATTGAGATAGCTCAACTTTTTCATGAAGTTTGTACTCGCCTTAGGTTGTAAATGCTCTACTAGGGTCAAATTAGTTAAGGTAATACTAGACATTTAAATTTCGTCTATCGCCTCTCAACTAGGATAGAGTGGACTAAATTTTGTTTGAAATTTTTTTGAACTAGGCAACTCGATTGATGTTATTCTTTTTTTGACTTTCTGATAAGAACGAAATGAGAATTATTTGCGTTAACTATAAATTAAAATGCCTTTTACTTTAGAAAAGAAATTTGGAAAAACATAAAAAATGAACAAGAGATGGAAAAGGGGATGAGATTACTTTTTACCACAGAGGCACAAACAAAGCTCGCACACTGATTAAGAGTATTGTACAATATGACATTCTTTCCATCTCCAAAAAAAGTGTGTAAAAAAATAAGTAGCCTAATATGGAATACCCCTTTATATTTCAAGAAAGTCAACTAAAATTCAGAGAATTTGTGTGTGTGGTGGGATGGGTGGGGTGTGGGATGGGGTGAGGTGAGGGGACAGCATCAACCATTGATGTCACGTTGAGTATTGATAAACTTTTGCCGCAGAGATGGGGCACGGGATGGTCTCCATGCGTCGAACCTGCCCTACATGGACAGAAGTTTGGTGTGCCTAAGAGGGGTCTACTCAAAGACATAATTAACTGTGTTCGAAGTGTGCTCTCATAGGTAGTAACATAGGTTAGACACCACTGGTTAGAGATCTGCATGATTCGGCTCCTCGAATGATATGATGGATATGGACAGTTCCTGTGCTAAATCTAAATCATCTTGTGAACTACTTGAATCCTCATCAAAGTATTTACTTTCTTCACTAGAATCAAATGAACTCGATGATTCATAAATATCATGATGCTCCCATGGACCACACACCTTATGTATGCGTTCCACTTGAGAAGTGCGGGTGGTCTTTTCGAAAACAAGCACTTTCAAGCTGAAGTGCATGAACAATGGCATAATCTCTGCGAGCATATTTCCTCATCTTCTTTGATGAAGTAGATGAGGACAACTTAGCTTTCTCAATGCATGAATCAAACTCCCCGCAACGAAAAGCTTTCTCCTTTGATTTCTCCAGATTATTCAAGTACCTAAAAGAAATTCGACAAGAACTCAAATCAAATTATCACTCGTACAGATTGAATTAAAGGAAGTGCATTACGACATTTATAGAATTTCTGCTCTGAACATGGAAAGAAACACTCAAATTGCACTCATCAACAAAAAATAAAATCTCTAATGCACATGAATTGCAAGCATTTATAAATGCAATAAATGAATACTTAATTGTATACATGTTATTTATGGACAAGCATTTGAAGGAGATATATGTCACGAGAACCATCCCCAGGTCCGTTTGTCGTCATTCCCCTCACTACCATCCTGCATCCTTCGGATCATTTGGAGTTCTCAATGACTTAGATTGCTTGTTAGTGGGACATACATGATTTACCTCTTCGAATGATATAATGAATGCTGAATCTAAATCATATTCTGAACTACTCGAATCCTTGTCAAAATCTTTACTTCACTGGAATCAAATGAACTCAATGATTCTTCGACATCATGATGCTCCCATGGACCCCGTCTTGTGTATGTGTCCTACTTGAGAAATACATGTGGTCTTTTCGAATGCAAGTACTTTCAAGCTTAAGTGCATGAACAATGGCATTATCTCTGTGAGCATATTTCCCCATCTTCTCTAAGTAGATGCAGAACAACTTAGCTTTCTAAATGCATTAATCATACACTCCGCAACGAAAAGCTTTTACTCTTTTTGATTTTTTGAGATTATACCTGTCCCTAAAAGAAATTTGGTTAGAACTCAAATCAAATTTTCACCGACATAGATTCAACTCAAGTTAGTGATTACGACATTCAAAGTAATTAAATAAGAAACATTGAGGTGCTTGAAGTCTAGAGTCCCTCCAACCTTTCCTTGACTAACACACAAGTACACTAAGGAAATATGTCGGTTTGTACCTAAATGTGTCTAGAATTTTGTAGCATCTCCTGTTAACTGAAAAATAACTTAATAGGCTATTTTTTGCTATGAACATGGTAACCAGCACTCAAGTTGCACTCATAAAAAAAACCTCCTATGCACATGAATATCACACATTTATACATGCAATGTATGAATACTTAATCACATTCATGCTATTTATGTGCAAGCATTTGAAGGAGATGTATATCACGTGAACCACGCCTAGGTCCTCGAGTCCTCTTATCTCACTACCATCCTACCATCCTTCAAACCATTTGGAGTACTCAATGATCTGCTTGTTAGCTGGACCTACATGATCCACCTCCTCAAATGATACCATGGATGCAACAGTCCTATGCAGAATCTAAATCGTCTTTTGAACTACTCGAATCCTTTAAATCTATACTTTCTTCACTAGAATCAAATGAACTAGGTGATTCATCAACATCATATGCTCCCATGGACCGTGCCTTGTGGATGTGTTCTACTTAAGAAGTAAGGGTGATCTTTTCAGATGCAAGCACTTTCAAGCTTAAGTGCATGAACAATGGCGTCGTCTCTTCAAGCATATTTCGCCATCTTCTTAGATGAAGTAGATGCAGACAACTTAGCTTTCTCAATGCATGAATCGTACTCCCCCCAATGAGGAGCTTTTACTCTTTTTGGTTTCTTGAACCAGTCCCTGAAAGGAATTTGACAAGAACTCAAATCAAATTATCATTGATACAGATTGAACACAAGGAAGCGCATTAAGATATTCTAAGTACCTAAATAAGGGACATTGATATTATTATTGAGATAATTGCAGTTTAGAGCCCATCCAACATTTCTTTTACTAACACACAAGCATGCACACTCGGTGAATATGTTAGTTTGTACCTAAACATATTCCAAATTTTGGCAGCATCTTCTGTTAAATAAAAATTTACTTAACATGCTACTTTCTAATATGAACATGGAAAGAAGCACTCAAATTGCACTCATCAAAAAAATAAAACCTCTAATGCACATGAATTGCACGCATTTATAAATGCAATATATGAATACTTAAGGGAGCTGCTATTTATATCCACTCTTCAGAATAAAAACATATTATACTTTTAATCTTATGTAAATTCACTTAAATAGGCATATATAAAATGAAATAAAAATACATCACTCCAAATTCATTAACTAACATTTATTTTCATTAAATCTTTTCTCCTCTTTCTTTATGAAATTTTCTTTTTTTACCCTATAATCAGCCTTTTTTTTTTTTTGTGACAATTACAAATGATCTGCATTTTGGATCTACAAACTCTCTTGCTGCTCCCATTCGTTTCAACATTCTTTGGATATGGATGGACGATTTGGCTCGTGGGTACCGGGCCAAGAATGGATTAGAACTGAATGAGCTTAATGCTGTTGGAACGGGCTTAAATTTCAACACCCTTTTGATCATCAAGTTGCCGGATGCTCTGGTTCTGCAGATTTTGTCAATATCTTTTTTCTTGGCTATGGTCTACAGAATAAATTATTCTATTGTGAGAAGGTTAAAAATATATGTAATGGGGACGAAAATAGTGTTTATTTAAACTTTTGAAATTGGCGTGGATATATAGTGTTTAAATGAATGAATTTAATAAGGACAATATTGGAATATGATGTGGATGAAAATAATATTTTTTAAATTTTTTTAAAAAGATATATGTAAATAGCAATTTCATCTTGTGACTATTTGAATCCTTGTAAAAAATTTTACTTTCTTCAATGAATTTGGTGATTCATCCACATCATGATGCTCCCATGGACCCTGCCTTGTGTATGTGTCCTACTTTTGAAGTCCAGGTGGTCTTTTCGAATGAAAGCACTTCCAAGCTCAAGTGCATGAACAATGGCATCATCTTCGTGAGCATATTTCCCAATCTTCTTAGATGAAGTAGATGCAAACTACTTATCTTTCTCAATGCATGAATCATACTCCCTGCAATGAAAAGCTTTTACTCTTTTTGATTTCTCGAGATTATACCAATACCTTAAAGAAATTCAGCAAGAACTCAAATTAAATTATCATCGATACAAATTTAACTTAAGGAAGTGCATTACGTCATTTAAAGGACCTAAATGTGCTATACTCCGGTGATCTATTTCCTATCGAGGCACGCAAACTCCCATCGTGTCCCAGATCACATTCCTAGGGGAAATTGGTATTAATTTTGAGGTGTTTGAAGTTTGGAGCCCATCTAACCTTTTCTTGATTAACACACAAGCACGCACACTCAATCAATATATCTGTTTGCACCTACATGTGTTCTATTGTAGCATCTTCTGTTAAATGAAGAAAAAAAAAAACCTTAACATGCTACTTTCTACTATGAACATGGAAAGATGCACTTAAATTGCACTCATCAACAAATAAAACCTCTAATGCAAGTGAATTGCACGCATTTATACATGCAATGCATGAATACAAATATCATATTCATGTTATTCATGTGCAAGCATTTGAAGGAGATGTATGTCATGAAACTACTCCTCGAGTCCTCTCATTCTTCTTACTACCACCTTGTTACCCTTCCAATCATTTGCGGTTCTCAACGAACTAGATTGTTTTTTAGCTGGTCCTGTATGATTCAACTCCTCGAATGATACAATGGATGCTAACAGTTTCTATGTTGAATCTTAAATCATCTTCTGAAATATTGAAATCCTTGTCAAATTTTTTTAATTGCTTCACTAGAATCAAATGAACTCGGTGATTCATCAACATCATGATGCTCCCACGGACCCCGCCTTGTGTATATATCCTGCTTGAGAAGTACGTGTGGTATTTTCGAATGTAAGCACTTCCAAGCTCTAGTACATGAACAATGGCGTCATCTCTGAGAGACATATTTCCCCATGTTCTAAGATGAAGTAGATGCAAACAACTTTGCTTTCTCAATGCATGAATCATACTCCTCACAATGAAAAGCTTTTACTTTTTTTTGGTTTCTCGAGATTATACCAGTCCCTGCAAGAAATTCAACAAGAACTCAACTTAAATTATTGCTGATACAAATTGAACTCAATTAAGTGCATTATGGCATTTAAAAGTACCTAAATAGGGGATATTGGTATATTATTTAGGTGCTTGAAGTTTGAAGCCCATCCAACCTTTCCTCGACTAAAACACAAGCGTGCACACTCAGTTAATTTGAGTGCTTCTTACCATGTGTTGTATTTCAATGTACCAGACTTGTACCATTTTTTTGGTTCACACAAATATTTCGAAACCTTTGACTTCAGTCGATCATGTGTAAAATTTCTAAGTAAATTGTATAATAAGTAAAATATTAGAACACTGCAACTTTTTACAATGAACATGAGCACTCCAACTGCACACTGCAAAAATGAACTCCAATGCACGCGGATCGCACACACATTTATACATAGAAAATATGGATAAATAATCACATAACATAGTGTTAAAAGTCCTATCAAAATGAAAAGAAGTGATAATCACCTAACCCTATATCCAAATGAAATGAAACCATACACGTTATTTTTTCCTTGTATTACAATCTGTCCAATCTGGCCATGGTATCAATCATCAGCCAACAGTGGCCAACAAATTTCCACTCATCAAATGACTCCTGTTCACGAAAATATATTTCGGATAAAAACTACCGCAAGTGTACGGTTCGTTGACAAGTAGTAAAATAAATTTTGAGTTCAAGTATAGTTCCCACAAGGATTGATTAGTTTAAATTCTAATTACCGTGATCTTAACCGAAACAATAA
>CAIGRN010066104.1:0-13808 GCA_903798345.1 Fraxinus anomala
AAATGAAATTGTGATGCATTTTAATATATTGAACAATGATTTAAGGGATTAACTGGCATATAGAGTGGGTGATGAACTCTACTGACGATGAACAATATTATTAAAAAAATTAAAAAATCTTTAAAATAGTACTTACATAGCTTTTGTTAAGAAAAGGAAAACAAGAGAGAGAACAAAGAAAAATACAAAAAAGTGTATAGAAGGTAAATTAAAAAAAACACTACGACGTAGAGAAAATAGGAGTAATAGGTTAAGGTGAAAACGTATTATCTTTTTTATGACATATAAATCAATAAAGGAGTAGGAAAATGTATTAATTCCATAATAGCTGAATAATTAGTTAAGCATTATTAAAAAAAAAAAAATTAAAAAAAAAAAAAAAGGTTTTTATAATGATTAATATGATAATTACTATCCAAATAGTTTGCATAAAATTTTGATAACTTTTTAGCAATTAAGGAATACATTTCATGATGGCTAATATATTAACCATAATTTTCTACCAACCATTAACCACCATAATTATTAAAAAACGGTTTGATCATTTTGTGACAAACTTGTATGTGCAATCTTCGAATCATAAAAAGTCAAAATTAGTGTAATGAATTAATATTGTGGTGGTGACCATACAATCACATAATTTGACACAAATGCCATGTCCCTAAATATCTGGGATCGGCCATGCCCTGCTACAATTTTTCATATATTGTCCTTGAACATTATTGTCGAGTTCGACATTCGAGCTTCCGTTCCACAAAATTTATATATTTTTATAAATAATTAAATTTTATTTCCAATCATAAATTTCAATGATCTCATTAGTAGTATCCATTTACTAATTGTTCATTACTATCTATTTATAAATACTTTCGAAACATAGGAAAAAATATGACGAGTACCTTATTCTCTGCTAAACTCATTTTTGTGCATCATGGAGGGTAGGGGCCCGGCGGTCCCCCAAGGTTCTCGATTTTTTTCTTTTTTTGCATATTTAATTTTTTTTTTTCAAAAAATTTACTTATGTGCATCAAAATTTGGTCCTATTTTTATATTAATTATACGAGTGATACGAGTCAAATTGACATCAGATAGAATTTTAATTAAATTGATGACTAAAACATGAATGAAATATGACTATTAAAATTCAATTTTAGTTATCTTCTTGTTTTCTTGAACTCACGTCAAATAGTTTTCAATTGCGAAAGATGTGTTGCGAAATTTTCCTTGAATACTTCAAAAGACAAAACGGTATTAAGAACCTACCTGATGAGCAAAAAATATCGCCTGAAAGTAAGCTGAAAATGGCGACTTCGAATTGGGAATTAAATGGAATTATTAAATTAATTTTCAGTAGTCATTTGTGGATGGTTATTTTAAACTTGCTGTTAAGGCGGTTTACTCCATTCGAAATATGTGTTGAGGAGTTTGTCATAAATATACTTATAACAAGAATCTATTTAGACGAGTGAAGAACAAAACCCGAAAGTAAGCAGAAAGAGGTGACGTCAAAATGAGAGAACAAATAAAGAAAATAGGGTTATTAACTTCATTTCGAAGTATCATTTTTGACACATTATTTTGTTCTCGCCATTTAATGATTTTTCAATCCAAAAAATTGACGTGTTACGAAGAAACCAGGCCACGTTGCTAACACCACCACTACGTAATTTGGTGCAATGTTAGTATCTGTTCGACATCAGTTTGATCAATCAACTCGACCATTGATGCATTGATCCTCTAGACAGAGTAATTGACCTTCTCTATACTAATTACTCTTGATGCTGTCAAAATAAGATGTTTTAAGTCCTGCAAAACAGAATGCACTTAAAATGAGCTCGATTCTAGAGTTAAAATTTTGGTCATAAAAACACAAAATGCACGGCAACACATCCTTCATCCTTGTACACGATAATACATGATTATACTTTAGTTCATTGCCATCAAGATGCACGAGTACCCAACTGTACTTGATTACCAAATGTCAGTAATTTCAGCTAACCTACTCCATCCATGCATTCATACACACATGTTTGGTTATACTTAAAAAATAAATAAATAAATAAATAAATATATATATATATATATATTAAAATTAAAATCAATAATTAATTTTAACTATACACCAGCCATTGTTTGCCTTCCATACTTCAAAAATATATTTTTCTATTTTTTATTTTTAATCACACATTCTTTAATAAAATAATATTATACGTAAACTCAAAATTTTCATTATTTTCTAATCATACATTCTTCAAACTATTCAAAAATGTATTTTTGAAAGAGCCCAAACAAGGGTTTATTGAGATCCATAACCTTTTAACCATAAATTCCATTGCTTTTGTCAAAATTTCCTAAAAGTCTTATTTTTATCTAAACCAAGTAGGGGCATATTAGATATTCCTTTAGTGCTTTTCTGGTTTGAAAATTACTAAAATGTTGAGATCAAAATTGAAAATTACTAAAATGTTGAGATCAAAATTTGTAATTAATTTTAATCTCACATTTTTATCAGATCTACAACTTTATCAATTTTTAAATACATATTTCATCACTTTAATCAATATACTAAAAAAAACCATTTTCAAACAATCCTTTTAATTTAGAGAGCAAATCTTGTCAAAACAAAAAGGCGCGCAAAACCCTAATCCATAATATCCTAAACTTTGTTGGAGAATATAATGGATTTGAGTGATGACTTTAAACCAAAAAAAAAAAAAAAATCAACTTACCAAAAAATCAACACACTATTTGGTGCCCTTACAATTGCCGATTGATTATCATAATGTATATTAATCGCAGGTACGGGATTTTCCAAACATGGAATATCTTCGAGAAAATTACGAAACCATTCCGCTTCTTCTCCGATTTTATCTAAAGTAATAAACTCAGATTTCATCGTAGATTGAGCTGTACAAGTTTGCATAAATAATTTCCAGGACACAACTCCGCCTCCAATGATAAACACATAACCACTTGAAGACTTTGAATCATTTGTGTCAGATATTCAATTTGCATCGGTATATCCTTCTAACACTGCAGGATATCTTGAGTAGTGTAATTCATAGTTAATCATGTGTCTTAAGTATATAAGAACTCGGGTTAATACTTTTCAATGGTCATTACTGGATTACTTATAGATCTACTCAATTTTTTGATTGTATATGCTATATCAGAATGCATGCAGATGGTAATATACATCAAGCTGTCTATAATGCGTGAATATTCTAATTGAGATACGGGATTGCCAGTATTTTTGGCTAAGTGTAAACTTAAGTCTACTGGTGTTTTAACTGGTTTATCGTCATACACCTTAAACTTTTTAAGTATAGCCTCAATGTAGTGTGATTGAGACAATGACAAACCGTTAAATGTTTTAGAGATTTTAATCACTAATATCACGTCAGCTGCTCTCATATTTTTCATGTCAAAATGTTTTATCAACATTTTCTTGGTTAAGGTAATAATGTTCGAATTATTTTCCATGATTAGCATATCATCAACATATAGACATACGATTACATATGCGTTAGGTGTGATTTTGATATAAACACATTTGTCACATTCATTAATTTTGAAACAATTTGACAACATAACTTTATCAAATTTTTCACGTCATTGCTTGTTTTAATCCATACAACGATTTTACAAGCTTACACACCTTATTCTCGTTTCCGGAAGAAACAAAACTTTCAAGTTATTCCATATATATTTCTTTTTCTAATTCATCATTCAGAAATACAATCTTAACATTCATTTGATGTATTTCAAAATTATGCAACGCAGCAATTGCAATCAGTACATGTATAGATGTGACCCTTGTAATCGGTGAATAGGTATCGAAGAAATCTAGTCATTCCTTTTGTTTATATCATTTGGCTACTAGTCTAACCTTATACTTGTCTATTGACCCATCTGACTTCAATTTCTTTTTGAAAATTCACTTGCAGCCTAAAGCTTTGTTTCTCAAAGGAAGTTCAACCACTTTCAAAATATGGTTATACATATGGATTAAATTTCATTATCGCTTCTTTTCAAAAAGGAGGTTCGAGAGTGGACATTGTTTTGTTAAACGTTCTTGGATTATTTTCTAGTAGATATGTTAGAAAATATGGATTAAATATCTTATGAATCCTTTATCTTTTACTGTGCATTGGTTTTTCATCTACTTGATGATTACTATCTTTTTGATAGTTTTCAATGACAGTATTATAAGTTCGTTTGTGTGAGCTTACTTCTTTCTCTTTATAAGGAAAGACGTCTTCAAAGAATACAGCATCCATTGATTCAATGATAGTACTTATATGTAGATCAAATTTCAAATTAATGAACAAAAATCGATGTGCACTACTATTGCTTGCATATCCGATAAAGACACAATCAATTGTCTTAAATCCAATCTTTACTTATTTAGGTTTAAGTATTTGTACCTTTACCAAACACCACCACACTTTAAAATATTTGTTGGAAGGTTTTCGATATTTTCATAACTCATAAGGTGATTCATTCTTACTCTTGTGTAGTATTTTATTAATGATATTATTTGCCAAAAGTATAGCTTCCTCACACAAGTTTTGAGGTAAATCTGAATTAATCAACGTTGTATTCATCATTTCCTTTCGATTTTTGCGTTCAACAACACTATTAGATTGATGTGAGTATGTGAAATTATTCAAACGGTGCAACATACTCAACCTCGATCACTACGAATCGCCTTTATCTTTTTTTCAAGTAGATTTTCAATTTCACTTTTATAGTGTTTAAATGCTTCCAAATCTCCATCTTTACTTTTTAACAAGTATACATAATAATATCTTGTACAATCATCTATGAATGTGATGAAATTTTTTTACCACATTTTGTTTGGACGTACTTTAAGTCACATATATCAGTGTGAATAAATTCCAAAGGTGTTATCTACGTTTGATATAATGAAATGACGCTTTGGCTAACTTAGTCTCTAGACAAATTTCGCATTTTTCATTCGTATTAAAATGCATACTCGATAGTAAACTTAAATTCAGTAGTTTGCATATAGAATTAAATGTCACATGTCCTAATCTATGATATCATAAATTAGATGACTCAAAAATATAAACAGAAGAATATATATTATTTCTTGAGTTATTCGGTATAATGGTAAGGGTATTCATCTCGAATAGTCTATCTTTTTACATAACATTTGCCTACATACATATTATTCTTGATAAGTATAAACTTATCCGATTGAAAAACTAATTTAAACTCATTTTTACTTAACAAAAAACCCGACACTAAGTTTTTGAGAATATTAGACACATGAAAAACATTATTAAGGCTAAGTTCCTTTCTCGATGTCATCTTCAAAATAACTTTGTCTTATCCTTCAACATTTGAATTTAAAGAGTTTCTCATAAACAATTTCTTACCATCAGTTTGAGTGTAGGATGAGAACATTCCTTTGTTGGCACAAATATGACGAGTAGTACCTGTATCCACCCACCATTCCATGAGATTTCCAACATTGTTACATTCTGAAAAACGACCGATAAATTTATATATGATATACCATTTGATATTGCTTCAGATTCAGTGATAATCACTTGGGCTTACTTCTTAGGTTTACGACAATCAACATAGTGATGTTTGACATTTCCACAATTATAGCAATTGCCCTTGAACTTCTTTGCATTCTTCTTGGATGGTTCGACTGAATGCTTTCTTTTCTTTCTTTTGTTATAGGATTCAACGACATTAGCCTTAGCTTATGGTATATGACTTCCAACACGCTTGTCCGAATTTTGGTTATCTTATTCAATTATCAACCGGACAATGAGTTCTTCAATATTCATCTCATTGTGCTTATGCTTGAGATAACTTTGGAAGTCCTTCCACATGGGTGGAAATTTCTCGATAATTGCAGTCACTTGAAATGATTCACTTAGAGACATATTTTCGGCATGAATGTCATGGAGTATGACCTGCAATTCTTGAACTTGACAAAAGACCATTATTGAATATACCATTTTGTAGTTTATGAACTTTTTAGTTTCGACGTCTTCAGTCTTGTATTTTTTCTCCAAAAATTCTCATAGTTCATTTGCAATTTCATGGAACTATACACATTATATAATGGGTTGTCCAACCCATTCAAAATATATTTTTTGCATAAGAAATCTGAATATTTTCAAGCATATTTCTCTTCTTATACGACAGGAACATCTTCTTTTAAGAGTTTTGCCAAATTTAGGACCTTGAGATAGAACAACATTTTCTGTTGCCATATTTTGAAATCAACCCCACTAAACTTCTCTTATTTCTCTCCATATGGAACAAAATTAGTATGAACGGTGGGATGGGCGATCGCAACCGGAAGAATCACAACGGTAGGAACCAAGTTATGTAACATTCCTTCCGAAGTTTTCATATTTGAAGTATCATTCGAAGAGGTATCGATGTTATTAATCGTATTCATTTCTGTTTACACAAAAAATAAGATAAACCAAAATCAAAATTAGAGAAGGAATAGAAAAAGTTAAACCGAAGCGAAATCAGTTTAATCGAATACAATTCAAGAACAAAGTTATCACTCAAACAGAAAAATTTCGAGTTAAGAATGTTGAAGAACACAATGGATTTGAGTGATGACTTTAACAAAAAAAATCAATTTATCAACCTTACCAAAAATTTGAGAGAGTAACCGTAATGATATGAGTGAAAATATCAAGGAAACAAATGTCAAAGTAACACCAAAATCAAAATGTATGCAAAGTTCATGCAAGAGTTGAACTCTTTGTCCTTAAGTCGAATTTGCCTAGCAACGGTGCTTACGAATGATGACAATCAACTCCTAAAATACAACGACAATCTTATAATGTTAGTAACACTTCAAAACACAAGAGCAACGAATCGAAAATTAGTTTTTGTACTCTTTCAAATGAAAATGGAAAACCAGCTTTTACGTAGAATTTAGGCTAGGAAAAGATGAATTTAATAGTATTCTATTGTTGCATATCATTGGGATGAACAAATGGATGTTACAGTAATCTAATTTATAGAGGAGGAAATGTTGTGAGTGAAGTGTCGCGCCCCAAACTCAATAACATTTGTCAATTGTCGCTATTTTTGCTATTGTTAGCATGTCGTCCTTGCGTCGCTCATAGGGATGGCAGCAGGGCAACCTCTCCCATCCCCACCCTGCCAAGTAATTTCCCGTCCCATTACTCGTTTAAGGCAAGACGGGACGGGGCGAGGTCATTGCCCTATTTATTGCCTCGTTTAAATTTTTTTTTTAAAGTTTTTGATAATTTATTTTTATTACCCATATTCATTAGGTTTAGACAAATAATTTTAGTTGTCATTTTCTATTAGAACTAATGAAATTTTCCATTTAAAATATTGAATTCTAAAAGAAATTTATAAAAAATTAATAGGGGAGGGCTCCCGTTACCCATCCCTGTCCCGAATACCCGATTAAGCAGTTATTCCCACCCCGTTCAGGGCGGGGCTCGCGGATATCGAGTTTATCAATTTTTTTTACCATTCCTAGTTGCTCGAGAGTTCAAAACAAAGAATCAGTCGTTCACCTGTCGCTAGAGCGATAGCCTCCTCGCTCGAGCGCTAAGCGAGCGACGGAGTTTGACAAATTTTCAGCTAGTTCCTTCTCTTTTATTCCAACTTTAGATCGTAATTTCTTATTCACCCGTAATTGGTTTGGAGATTCTAAATATATCACGACAATCTACTCGACGAGTAGAACGAGTTAGTCTATTAATTTTCATAATTTGAATATCAAATTAAGTTTAAATATTTGATCGAAATTTACACGAAAAGTTCTTTTTTATGATTTTATACTTTGATCAATTCCAACAAACTTTACAAAAGCAAATCATGTGAAAACAAAATGGATGATAGTTTTTATCCGTTGGGAAACTGCTGTAATTATTGTAAGTGCCTAAAACGAAACACCTACGCGGATAGGCTTCTTTCTCCTTTTATCATTTGCCTCGTGATATCAAGTTTTGGCTGCAAATAGTAATTCTTTATGGAGAATATCACGTATCAAGTCAATTATTGGCTCGCATGCATGCCCTGTGTACTGCTTCTGCTGCTGCAAAACTATCAATCGAGCCTCTGATTTATTAATTATTATATACGTGACAGTCTTGACCACGTACTTACTGACGTGTGACTTGACAAGATTGTAAGTACGTAGGGCAGAGAGGGAAGTGAACTTGGGTATAATATTGTCTAGGCAATGAACAATTTATAAAGAGTTGAAACAGTTGTTATAATTTTTAAAAATTTGTGTTATCGATGTATTATTTCCTCCACAAATTATTTTAATTCAATAATCAAGGAAGATAAAACATAAAATCTCGAGTAAAGATGTATGCATGTCTATCTTTTAGCTCTCTGACGAATCTCCTCACATTTGGCCCTCATTAAATTAATTTTCTTTTTCTTTTTTTACTAATAAGACATTCATCAATAAAATAATATTATACGTAAATAAAAAAAAATTTCTTATTTTTTAACCGTACATTCTCCAAAAAATTATTATTTTTCTTATCATAATTTTAAACAATGGAGCTCAAACAGGGAGACCTGAGTAGAAAAGGATGAACACCAATTCAAAAATGAATTAAATTTGTTGTAGACTCCTTGTGCGCAACAAATTTGACACTCAAAGGTGTGATAAAATCCGTGTCATTAATTGTTAAAAATATTGTTAAAATCAATATATAAAAGTCGTTAACTCTCAATAATATCAAATTTGATGTACATGTATCAAGATTGTTCAAAAATATAAAATTGGCATCTAAGACTTCTAATGTTTACAACACGTCATCCTTTCTCTTAGACATGTATACAATATAAACAGTTAAATTGACTTGAAATATGCTGGGAATAGGACTCTAAATATGGGCTAAATCGTGTAGATAGTTGCGAGTGAGATATCAAAAGATTGTGCAGTCAAGAACTGACCAAATAAGAAAGGTTCAATTGTACTTTGGATTTCTTATTGTTTCTAACTTATCTTAAGCTTTAAAATTTATTCTTTAGACTTCTAAGAAAATTAAAACACTTCCTTTATTTTATGCATGAGATCCAAGGCTCTAAAGAATAATGTTATTTTAACTTTTTCTTCCTCATAATGATGAGGTTTAATAGACTTCTCACAAAGAGCAACAAACATCCCACATTACTGCGATTTCGACACTCCACCAGCCGGAAGAAGTGATAGATAGTGTGTACAAAGCGCAGAAGCATAATCGAAGCGAAGGGAGGATGTGCACTTAATAGGAATTCCTATACGAAAATTAACAACTAGACTTATTTCTAAACATTACGTGAAATATCACGGATTACTCTTGACTCGATGACCGTGTTTATAAACATTTTGAATGGATCAAGATTCAAAAGGGAATCACAGACTCGTTATCACCAATAAAATGATAAAAGTCATCCTAAACTTTATTAAAGAGCTTGTAAGACACAAGTCAGTCAGTTAGTTCACTATGTTCATAGTAAGAGGTGACAATTGATTCAACTCTTTCGATGCTAATAAGAATGAAAACTACAAAATTGTTTGCTAAATAGGAGACGGAGTCCCTTTCAAGTCACACGTGACGAGAGAAGGTAGGACCGGAAAGAAAAAAAAAGTAGGGAGCAATAAATTGAGACATTATGCATTGGAATCTTTCTTTTTTTTCTTCCAGCAACTGTAAATTATTAATCACAATATTCTTCTACTCATTTTGCTTGTGTAATAATTTTTTTCTTAAAGTTTTATTAACCAATCAAATTTTAATTTTAATCTCACATTTTATGAAATTCACAACGTTATCAACTTTTAACCACATATTACATCAATTTATATTAAAACCTGTTAATTTTTTTAATCAAAAACTTAGTCAAATTGCCCGTTAGTATTTCCATGAAAGTAGTTTGGAAGTAAACATAAAAAAAAAGAACGTTATATACTCTGTTTTTAATATTTAGGTTCTATTAGAGTATTTTAACCTTTTGTAAGTGTGACATTCACGTTCTTCACTTATTATTTGTTGCACTCGCAACTCTAAAAGTCTCTTTAAAACTCAAATATTCTTTATTTTACATAGTCAAATCTTGAAATTAGCCTCCAACGAACCATTCAATTTAACTTTTTAAATAGATAATATGTATAACTCTCTATATTTGGAGAGTCAAACTAATTATTTGTAATTTATCATTATTACATTTAATAATATAATATTGCAAATTTCAACGCTCTTCTACTTTAATTATTAATTTAATAAATTATATTGAATAAATTAGCCATTGATGTTTAAGAAAATATATATTAACTGAAAAATAAGAGGAATTATTACATGATTATAAAGAAAATCTCTTAAATTTAATGATGTTCTTTATTATAAATAATATTCTCTTTAAAAATAAAATTGCGACATTCATGTCAACTACTAACAAAAAACAAAATGTTTATTTGAACATTAAATGAGCTAGTGATACATAGCGTCGGATTGAAAATGTAAAATTGTCTAGCAAGATTTCTTGTATTTCAAATTATGTAGAGTAATTCATATGGAAGCGTGAGAACACAAAGTTCACGAACATCCTTCTAATTCACGTTGATTCAATCATGAATGAAAGAAAGCTAGGTATCAAATAATCGTTGAATTTGCTAGGTACTGATAATTTTATACGTTATCGGTGTTTAACATAAGATGAGCATAAGTACTTACTAAATCATTTTTCTATATCTATTTATTAATACTAAGTCTTTATTTGATCTTCATTTTTTAAACACTCATTTTTACTCAAATTAAATTTTAAACTACATTTGATGGGACTCACAATTTTATCAACTTTTAAACTATAAATTTCATCAATTTTTTATCGAAATTTATTAAAAATCTGATTTTTAGATAAATCAAACATGGACTTAATAGTCATCTAGAATACATGATCAACTTTTCATTTTTCACAAATTAATATATGTACGTATGTCCATATTTGTGCATGTCAGTAAGTTCGCAAGTACTCACTCCAGTACTCCTCTGTGTGTGTATATACATATTGTTGCTTGTGCTCTTCAAAGAGATGGACAGTTGTAGTTAGTTTTCAGAATAAAAAACAAAAAAAATAGTTGTGCTGTCTTAAATCGTAATGAAGGCTGAGAGAGATAGAGAAGGAGTTTGATATGATTGCCGTTATCGTGGGCGACGTTGGTGGTGGTAGGGTTAGAGTGGTGGGGGAGAGTCTTTTCCAAGAAAAAGAAATAATACAAATTACTGTGGATGAAGTAACAGCTGGGAATGAGTGGAAGGCAGAAATAGAATTATTGATTTCTCATTTCTTCTACAAGTATGAAATCAAACCGTCGGGTTCAATTCGATTTCTTCTATTAAGTCACAAATTCAATAATCGATATAAAAAGAGTATTTAAATGTAAAAGTTTTTAAGTTATAATTTCTTTAAATATCTGAATTCTTCGTAGTCTTATTTAAAATGATTTATGTTGATGCTAATTATTTGCATTTTAAAGTTTAATTAAATACGAAAATTTACATCGATTGGTTAAGTGGTTTGAATGAATTCTTGGAAAATATGTTTCAATTTATTGTTAATTTTTTTTGAGTGATCGAAAATGATAAAAGGAACATAATCATCTTACTAATTTAAAATTATATCTATGCAAGTTAACAAATTGTCTGAATTTATAAACATCATGGTGAATTATATATGAATTGAAGCCTTATGATGGGATTCAGAAGAAAAGTAACCTGGTTGATGTATTACACACCCACCACTGTTTAGAATAAAAAGTAAATATTTCGGGTTGAATGGAGGTTTTTTTTGATTTTTTTTGGCATTAGATCGACTGTAACCGTTCGGTTCTTCAATTTTAATACTTAGAATCGAATAAAACTTGAGTAGAACTGAATTGAACCAATCGTTTTGGTTTGATTCAAATGGTTCTGATAATTTTTGCAAACTCCTACTAGCAAATGACATCTTGAAAATTCGTGCATGGATGGAAAGTGATTAAATCAAATAAGCGGATAATAGTTATAAATTGTATAAAATGTATTTGATAAAATATCTATTTGATCAAAAGTAATTATAATTTAGTCACTTTCCATACCTATAATTAAACAAATAAATATCATCTCTTTAATGATTTAAACTTTTATTTTGGTCGGTGTTGGACAAATCGACTCAGAGAAATTCTTGAATAGATAATAATTCTTGGAATGCTATCATGTTGTGATACACATGAGAGACTGTTGCTCTCTTTTAACTGTGCTAAGACTACCCAATATATTCTTGAAAACACAGCATTATATTCCATCCAGCGTTTATCAGTTGACCAAAAAGAATACACTATTTTCTTCCATTGATTCCTTGAGACGACGCCCCACGCGTTGTACAGCCAACATGCAATAAAATCCCTCCACTAAAAAGAACATCAGCAATTTCTTCAATCCACTACCAGTAATTATTCGATAAATTTCGAAGAATGGAAGGGGAGAGAGGGTTTCAACCCAATTATGATCAGCTTCAAGTTTCCTATTCTGCTGCTCCTCATCATCCTCTACATCATGAAATGGGGTTTATACAGTTTGAAGATCAGAATCAGATGATGAGCTTTTTGGTTCCGTTGCAATCTTCTCAAATATCTCAGCCTCTAGACGGCGGTGGCCTCCCCATTAAGCCAACTACCATCACCAACAGCAATAGATGTTTTATAGGGTTAGACAATAATGAACTTCTGAACACCAGACCATCATGGAATAACGAACAGGTAGTTGGGTTGGTCCAATAATAATATTAGTTTTGAATTCTTCGTTCTTATTATACTTTCTTAATTTATAAATTATTGCATCTTTCTATAAGTTAAGGGTTGCTTCGTTTTGTATGTCATATTGATTTCTACAATATATAGGTAGGAACACTAGATCTCAAGGCTGTTAATGATGAGAATTGCAGTTATAACGCCGACGAGGATGGCAATTCATGGTAATCTATCTTAGTCCTCTCTCTAGATCTTTTCTTCTTCCTTTTCTTTCTAGCTAGTGTGTCAAGTATACATATATATCTCTCTTCAGACACAAATGCACAGAACCTAGAAACCTTTTTGATTGGACTACTCAGAACTTGAGGGGATCCAGCTTATGGTAAAGGTTTTGCGGGTAGCTTTTCATTTGGTAGGATTTTTGTTCCAAGGAAGTTTGGAAATAGGCCTGTTTGTGTATGTTCGTAACCCTAAAAGGCTAATCTCTCAGTTAGAATCTAAAGAGATCTACAAATGGAAGAGATTCCTCAAAGAAATCTCTCTCCTCTCTCTATATATAGGCATACAGGCACATCTAGTGCAGGATCATTTTCACGCACTTGTACTGTAATGAACAAGTGAAGTCTGAGAAGGACAAGTGCTAGATCCACTATATCTTTGTGCACTCATTCAATAATCAAACCCACAAGTGATAGTACTGGTAAAATCGATTATTTTTCCCTTAATGTGGATTAATACTATAGTTTTTAGCCTGTAAGTACGCTAATCACTGAAATTCCAATGGATAAAATAGGCTGCCAATATATAAATGGATAATTAACAGGTAAATTAATCTGAAAATTTCAGGTGGAAGAGCCCATCTTCAGACAATAATGGCAAGGTCAAAGTGAGGAGAAAGCTAAGAGAGCCCAGATTCTGTTTTCAGACAAGGAGTGATGTAGATGTGCTTGATGATGGTTACAAATGGAGAAAATATGGCCAGAAGGTAGTCAAGAACAGCCTTCATCCAAGGTATTTCTAACCACCACAC
>CAIGRN010066104.1:13830-44246 GCA_903798345.1 Fraxinus anomala
CCCCCCCCCCCCCCCCCCCCCCCCCAAACTTTATTGCTGCATCCGGTTAAATTCTTATTCTTTGTAAATTTACCAAATTTATCGCGCATGAATAAGAGGAACAAAACTCCAATTTTCATGAATTTTATGTCTTCAGTGTGAGAAAATTCCAAAATTATGCGGCTTTTCATTGTAATTAATGATGAAATGAATGTAAAAATTGTTGCATGCACAAATAGATATATAATTATTACCGTAGCTAGTGCTATCAGAAGTGGTGAAGAATGTTCGAAGTATACTGTTTCAGTCATGTTGGCTTCTCCATCTTTATCTCTATTTCTATCTCTCTCGAAATATGAATGCTCAAGCTTCTTAATTTCTTCTAGAAAGAGGATAAAAGAAACAATTTATGTTATATCGTCATTCTGAACCTAAAACAGGTTATATGAGGTATAATATCACATCAGAAACATAAATTAATGTGCCAACCAGAGATTTCAATCATGTCCAAAGATGCATAATCAAGTAATCGTCATATTCTTATCCCAAGTAATGAATGGTCAGTGTCCCCCCCCAACCCAACCTCCCCAATATTATAACTCACAAAAAGAAAATTGAAATTAATCAAATATTAATTATAAGCAAGCATAAACTTCTCATGTTTCAGCTAGAGCTGATAACATCAGATTATTTTTATCTACTCTATGACGTCGCATTGATTGAAAGGCATTAGCTTTTGCTTTATAATCTATCTCTAGGAAGGTTGAAATCCATTCATAATGTAAGATATTTTATAATATTCAGAAGTATCAATGTAGAACTGGCTAATTATGGATGAAATGTTTTGATACTCTTTGGTGAAAATTAATATAATGGCATAGAGAAAACTTTATGTTTTTTTCTTGAAGTGAAAACAAATAAATTAGGTCGACCATAATAGTGCCAAGTATTTCTCTCAGTCATCCCATAAAATATACAGTCGTTTACGTTTTGACACCCTTCAAATTCATGCAATGGACCTAAAGTTCTTCCCTCGTTCAAATTAGTTTGTATGACGTGCTTTTCATTTTATTTTATTGTGCGAATTAGGATTTGCATATCATGTTTTTCTGTAAACCTTTGCAAAGTATGAAATCGCGAAACTAAGGCTATCAAAGTGACAACTACTACTGCCCGTGAACATAAGCAAAGTTCCTAAGTAGTACTAGTTAAGAAGCCTATCTCTGCCAGTGGTTCTTTTGAGTCGTTATGTCTCCTTTGTTTCTTGTTTCAACTTACTAGTTCATTGGTGTCAATTTAAATAATAGGAACTGAAGATTTCTCCATGTTGTGTTCTTGCAGGAGTTACTATAGATGTACTCAAAGTAATTGTAGGGTCAAGAAAAGGGTTGAAAGGTTGTCAGAGGATCGTCGGATGGTAATAACAACCTATGAAGGTAGACATAACCATTCTCCTTGCGATGATTCAAATTCCTCCGATCATGAGTGTTTCACCTCATTCTAGAGCATAGGTGTTAAACAGAATTTGTACCAAGTTGTGTTAAATTATATATGGGTGAGTTTGCTTGAATTATTATGTTTTTAGTATTTATTCATTTTCATTTGCATGAGTAAATTAAAATGAAATATGTTGGATTTGTAGTTTTATCTACTGAATCTCCTTGTTGTGCTTTTCGACCATGGTTAAGTTGAAGTAATTTCCTTCTTGGCATGAGATTTTGGAGCTGAAAGTTAATATCTGTTGCTTCATTAATTGGGATCTATATGGTTTTAGGGTTTATGTGGCATATCCACTTGATCTCTCTAAACATCAATGCACCATGAAGTGATTGGATGCATTTAATTTGGCTGGGAAAATAGAGGCGAAACCTCAACTAAGAAACATATCAACTTAATGTATAAGGAAATTTGCTTCTTATCTAGGATCAGCAATTTCGTGCTGCTCTAATTTAGAACATGTTCCTAAGCAGTCCTCTAAACTGATTTCCCAGTTTACTCTAAAATTGTTGTTAAGGCAATCTTTAGTCAGCAAGTTAGTTTCACTGTATTCTCGAAGGAACGTTCAACGAATAACAATTTGCCTTAAACGTGCTTTAATTCGATAATGTTGTATATAGGGTTCTTAGTGTCCATGTTATCAGTAAAGTATCTCATGCTGCTGCTTGTTTGCCATTTTTTGTGCTCCTATGGCTATAGATTAGGAGGTAACAAATTCGTGAATCATGGACCGGTATTCAACTTCTGTTGTGATTTACAATTACACGTTTCTTACTTCTTCGGGGTACTAAATTGCATCCCAAAATGCATAATATCCAAAAGTGAACCTTCTACATAGACTATTGTTGCTATCTTCGTAGGTTTCAATCTTCAAATTTCCCTTATTTGAGAATGGAAAAATCCATTTCCAAGTATCCTGTTGAGGTATTTTAATATTTTTATCACTGCATTCATATGATGATCATCTTGAGCATGCAACAATTGACAAACATTACCAACAAAAAAGGCAATATTATCAAGTTATTTACGGCAATGCTCGTAGTGAGTGCTTCAATTTCGTGGTTAAAAATCTATTGGTGTATTTTTTTTAAGAGTATCTTCAACAATGTTCTTTTCATAGAGAACACAAGGAAATAGTAAAGAAATGTGGTGTTATAATTTAGGTGTGACCTGAATTCTTTGTTGAAGATAATTGAGAGTTTTAATTAAAAGAATTTTATTTGAAATGTTATTGTGGAATTCTATTCAAAATTACTTAACAAATTCTAGTTGAAATTCTACTTGGAAGTTCGATTGAGAATTGGAATTTATGTTGGATTTGAAGAGAACATTTGAATAAACAAATCAAGTTTTGAAGTAAAGGACCTGAGAGTTGGCGCTACGAAGCTAGTAAGTTTTGGCCCGACGCCGCAGTGCTAGGGCTAGGGTTTCGATGTGCCACCTAGCTATTTAGTCCTGCACGTTTTTTTTTTACTTCGTTTTGGACTCCTTTCTTGCATTTTACTTCAACTCCAATTGTACAATAGGGTTTGGACATTCCCTGTTTGATTCATATATAGTTGGCTCTTCATTATGATTTAGTAGAACTTAGAAACATTGTAAATACAAATCTTTGCATTCTTTCTCCATATTATAATAAAATCTCTATTTTCTGGGAATTATTTTATTCTTATGTTCTTTTGATCAATCACTCCATATTGTGGTTATAATTTCTTATTTTCTCCAACAAAGTCGTATTGGATTACTTCGGTATCATCTTCGTTCACAACAAACTGATATTAGAGCTTTTAGTTTTGAAATTTTTGGAAAGATCGAGGGTTTGATCAAATTAATAGCTAACTTGATCTTTCGAAATGGCAACAATGAAGTATGATATTTAACTATTGGATTGCAATATAAAAAATTTTTTGTGGTAGATAAAGATGCGAGCAGTACTCGCTCAAATGAATTTAGACGATGCGTTGTTTGGATTTGACAAGATATCCACAACTTGGATTCCGGAGGAGAAACAACGGATGGATCAAAATGTCTTATCTCAAATACATATTTATCTTTCTAATAATATTTTTCAGGACGTTTTGAAGGAGAATCCAGCCGCTGCATTGTGGTTAAAATTGACGCAATTATGCATGACGAAGAGTCTTACTAGCAAATTACATTTGAAACGTCTATATTCTCATCATATGACAATATACATCTCTTGAGGATCACCTAGTTGTTTTTAAGAAAATTGTCACTGATTTGAAGATCTTTGAGGTCAATTATGATGAAAAATATTTGAGATTGATTTTATTGTGTCCATCGTCCGCTTCATACATGCCTTTTAGATATACGATTTCTTATAGTCGTGATACTCACAATCGAAGAAGTCTATGATACTCTGTATTCAAAGGAGAAGATGAAGCATATTATTGCATACGAGGTTATGGAGATTGCCCAATTGTTGATGGTGGTCGTTTAAGGGGCAAGTCAAAATTCAACTTCAAATTTTGTAATTATTGCAAGGAAAATGTGCCCTTGATAAAGGATTGTTATAAGTTGCAAAATAAATTAAAATTGACTGCAAATCAACAATCAGAAAATTTAGGGGAAGCAAATATTGTAGAAAATTCTAATAGTGATGAAGAGCTTTTACTTATGTGTGACTAAAACTTCAAACATGCTTGAATTCTTGATACGACTTGTACTTTTATTTATCACCCAATTGAGATTTGTTTTCAACATATGAAAAAATTTCAAAATGTGTTGTGATAACCGATAATATTACACCTTGTCGGATAGCTGGTATTGGCCTAGTCAGAATAAAGATATTTGATGGAACGATTAGAACACTTAATACAGTAAAACACGTTCCAGATTTGAAGAGATTTTTATCTGAAATACTTTTGATTCAAAAGGGTACATGTATACTGTTGAGGCGGAGTATTGAAGGTTACTAAAGGAGCACGCGTATTGTTAGAGGGACGTAAAAAATTCCATTTATATATCTTACAATGTCATACAAAATTTTTGAGCAATCATCATATTTTAAGAACTCGGGTAAAATTGGAGTTGGATATTGTACCATTGGAGTCTAATTTGGGATCTTCTGTAAGGCATAAGTCTTAGTTGAATTTAGAAGTTATGGGTAAATCCGTCTTGCCACCATCATCGTCAGTGTTATTGTACTTAGTTGCTAGTAATAGACCTATTTTTTCATAAGATTCCACTGTTCAATTATGCCGATTTAATTGATTATTTAAATGTGGTTAATTGTGTTGATTCTAGCAAATATCTTTCTTTTGATACATTCAGTTGTGATTCTATTACGGAGTTTGTTTCAGCCTTGTTTGATGGTCATTAAATCACTTTTGCCCCTAATTGGGGTAGCAAATGTTGAGAATAATTTTAGTTGGAAATCTTTTTTGGAAAAGTTTGTTTGAGTTTTTGATTGAAGAGTTCAAGTTTATTCCTTGCAATGGAATTTGTTTTCAGGTGGAGAATTTTTTTTCTTTGAAATTTTGTTCATTGCAGTGGAATTCTTTTTAGGTGGAGATTGTTAGATTTTGGGTGTGACCCGAATTTTTTGTTGAAAATAATTGAGAATTTTAATTAAAGTGCGCATTAAGAAGAATTCTATTTGAAATATTAGTGTGGAATCATATTAAAGTTTACTTAGTGAATTTTAGTTGAAGTTCTACTTGAAAATTGGGAATTGAAATTTGTGTTAAACTTGAAAAGAATATCGGGATGAAGAAAATCAAGTTTTGAAGTAAAGGACCCAATAGTGGGTGCCCGACGCCACCTAGCTATTTTGCCGTGCACGATTTTTTTGTTCTCTACTTCGTTTCTTGCATTATACTTCAACTACAATTATACTATAAAAGTTTGGATGTTCTATACTTTTTTTCTTATATATAATTGGCTCTTCATTAGATTTAGTAAAAGTTGGAAATATTGTAAACAAAAATATTTGCATTCTTTCTCCATATTATAATAAAATCTTCATTCTTTGCGAATTATTTTGTTCTTGTATTATTGTGATCAATTACTTCGTATTGTAGTTATAATATCTTGTTTTCTCTAACAAAGTGGTATTGAATTAATCTGAATTCACAACGCACGACTTGAAAAAATAAAGCAGCAAGATTCTGTTTTCGGACTGAACAGGTCCAACTGTTTGCTCAATAAAGATGAAGCAATTCCCGGGAAAAAGCCGCTTACAATAACAGATAAAAATATATTTTTTCTTGTCATTATGTATTGTAAAAAGTTTGTTAACCCAGTAGGAATTAGGTAATACAGGAGAAGATATCTTGGATCTCCCCAAGACGCTAGTGGTTTGCAGTTTTTGATTCTAAAGACCAAAGAAGAGGCCTAATGGAATGCTTGGCTTTTCCTCTTTCTTAACTTCATAATCCTCTAAAATGTCCTCAGAAAATGCATCAGAATTTGCTTTGATACAGTTATGTAGAGCCACAAATGGATGCACACAGTCCGTGCCTTTTTCTTCAGCTGTGCTCTTGGGAAAACGGACAAAGGCATCAGAGAACTGGGTTCCACGATGCAAGGGCATTCCAGTGCTCGCTGAGCCTTCACTTCGAGAGATTCATTCTCATCCTCAGAACCATATGCTGCAGCTTCAGCAATCAACGAGACGAATGAAGGCTGAGCTGAATTTTCAGGTCCAGCAAACACTGACTGTGGTTACCGACTGCTTTGATCTTCTACAGCAACAGCGCTCTATGTTTGTCCCATTGGCAAACTGAAAAGATAATTTTGTCGATTACAAGATTAAAAACAAACGTGAAAATCAAATGCTGAAAAGGGCATAGCTACTTACCAGATGGTAATTTTGAATAAATAAATATGGTGCTGCATTTTGTGATGCTACGAGTACCTCAAACATGAGCTGACCAAATACCAGTGGCCGGTTCAATGTTCTAGAACCGGCCACAAATCACAAAAACATTTCATTTTACCAATGTGCATCTACACAGATCTAATTTTTCATGAAATGGGACATCCGAACAAATTTGAGTAATTGTCTTGTTACCAAACATGAGTGATATTGAAGAATCTAGGTTGGTCAAATCCAAATAACAAGGTGGCTGAACATTGCACAATCCTGCAGCGTGAATTCACCACAATTTGTGGTGGATATGAGCTGGAATCTTTTAATATTATTGGAGCCAAGAATAATCAAGAGTAACTTGAGAGGAAAAAATTTTTAAAAATGGAGCTTGTGTTTCTTAACTATTCACAAAAGCTAGAAGCTTCAGACAGTAATCAAGATTATTAAAAACATCAGAATTGAGCTCCCAAACGAAATGTACGGAGATTTTTACAGATACACATATGGCAACACTGCATTGACTGTCACAAAACTGTTTTTTATCCAAGGCCCAATCAATGCTTGCCACCAGTATACCTGTAAACCTATCCATCCATTTCTTCTGTGCATGTGCCATGTTTGAAAAGCACCATCTACTTCTATCAATTGCAATATACAAGAACATCATCTGACAAATAGCTCATTTCCCAAAATTTGCACTTGCATCCTCACACGAATTCCCCAACAATTTTGGGCTTTTGGATGTCAATTCCATCAAATATTTTAATTTTTAACAATTTCAAAGAACTACATAGCGAAAATTATGGGATGCATTTGCTATAGGAAACGCGGAATAAGGAGAAACACGCGCAATTTAAAGGAAGCATATTCAAATGAACATTTTAACAGACAGTTGAGATCGACGGAGATCCCACACAAGCACAAAATGCAGTACTACAATTTGATTGCATAACCCAACAAACATTTGCTTTCTACTATTTTCTATTGGTTATTCAGTGCAGTGCAACCTATTCGTCCATGCAACCATTTTTTTTCGAAAGTCGATTGAAAAACATTTGCTAAGAACTATCTCCATGAACTGTGAACTAAAGATAGAAGACATGTTACACCACCAAAGCTAAAATGCCAATAATGGCTCGAACAGCTTTATCACTACGTATTAAGATAATGAAATACTGCTTAAGATTTACAAAAGGCCAATAAAAACTCTCTTCTTATGCTAGAAATTTCAAGACTTGGGTTTGGGATCAAAGAATGTTAATTCTTCAGCTATATTTTATCAACTCATTCTTTCTCTTCACCTCACCTCCCAAGTTGATCATCAGATTCCAATCATGGAATTCTCTCGAGCTGCTATGCTGTTGCCAATCCTCTTCCTATTTATAATGGAGAAAGTAGGAACATAAGTTCAGCAGTTGTACAAAGTAATAAGAGAAGCAGTTAAGCTGAAACAAAGTAACACATAGGAATGTGGAGTAAGATGCCTCGTTATCCAGTCTCATTACATATTCACAGTTACTTGGTCACTATTTGGGAAAATACTGGCCTGGGGAGATAATTTTTTGGTTAGGTAGCATGACACAACCAATATATGCTATATTAAATGATAACAAATGATAACTTAAACTTTCAGATAGATCAAATCTTTGAAATGGTAACATTCAAGGACTTTTAGTGCATAATAGGTATTGAGTGTCCCTTTGGTTGTGATTCAGATAATTTTATAAAAACTATTACATAAATCATCTTCAGATGATAAACTTAGCACTGGCTCAAGAGAAACTACAGTTGATATAAGGAGCTGAGTGAGCTCATCAGTTACTTCAAGAACGTCACTTCTTACTTCATCAAGAACATAAGAGGTCATGGTCAACCAGGAATGATTATAATATACCAAATTGAATGTGCTGGTAAAGAAAGTAATACTCAATTGAGGATAGAAACAATTGTTTTCTTAAAATAACTGATTTCATATTTTCTTGAATGTAACTTCCTAGCATGCATATTGAGTGGATGTTACGTGGAGTGGTGGAGGTAATAGGTGAAATTCCTAACTTCCCTGCAATTTATATACATCAAATACCAAGAAGATGCCTCCCCAATCTAGACTGTATTCAGTTAACTTATTCATGAACATTTGAAGATTGTTAATCCATAATCTGAAGAAGATTTAGGAAATCCCAATACCATATTAGCAACATTAACAGATTTTCTCAATATGCATGTTCTAAAATTGAGGACTTCCTCCAAATACTTTGCTACTCTTCCTTAAAAGCCTTACACTCTCTCTCACTCTTGTCCTTCAATATCAATCAGTTGAAAAACCAAGAGATAAAATTCCAAGCAAACATTGCTCTTATCTGTCAATTCTCAATCTTCATTCTTTCCTTCAATCAAGTACGTCAAAGGAAAAAACTATTACAAGACCTATTTAATACCTATCCCACTTCAATTTTTATATAGAAAATATAAAGAAAAGAAAAGGCCGTATTAAACTCGGTCAATTGTCATGGTTTCCATCGTAGAGGCTTTGTAGAGAGTGGATAAAACCCTTCTATCTCGGAGATACTATCTTACATGTTCTCTTTTATTAGCAAAATATTTCATATAAGCCCTTTTGGAATGGTAGCAAACAATAGTACATATCCAATAACAAATGTCAGCAAGTTTAGAAGGTCTCAGGATTAGTTTGGCCGAGCTTAGGCACCAAGCCACTCAACCACAAAACCAATTTATTGCCTATTTGGAGACAAAATCTGATGGTATCACTTATTCTGTAGACAATGAAAACTCCCAAGTAGAAGTCCAAATGATCGTAGTGCCAATTCCCTAGCTGAGGTATTCGTGCATCCATGTTGACAATTGCTTATATGGCGATCTTTGGACAAAATCAAACTTGGGATGTACTTATCTGCTAGATAACTACCTTTCTGTTGTTGGAATAAACTTTGCCAAGACCTTTCAGTGAGAAAATTCTTTGGTGGCTAATTTTCTTAAAATGGATGAGCAACCAACCTAAGTTTGCAAAAAAAAAAAAAAAAAAATGTGCAATTACAACTTTAAATGCATCAAACAAGATATACTATCACGATAAAAAAAATTAAGATATACTATTCGAAATGTACTCTCTATAATGAATTTTACTCTTTTAGTTTCCATAGCTACCTCTTGTACAATGTGAAAAGTCAGCTGCGATCTTTCGGTATTAAGAGCAGCTAAATTTTGGGTTGTTTTGCTCTATTTTCTTATGAAAATGCCGATTTTATATCTTTAACCTCGATTTGTTTCACTGGGCTTTAACAAATTGAAATAAATGTCAGGTTTATGAGTAACATTTGATCACAATTCCATTTATATGCACCAAAAATTTCAGCTCTGAATAGCCACTGGTAGTTCTTGCTCGCTCTTCTTTTCTATTCTCTATTCAAAAAGGTATTATTTGTTTCAAATACGAAAAATAAAGACAACAGAGACGTATACCTCAAGGAGCGACCAATGGGAAAATTATAATATTAACCCAGAAATATTAAATGTTCCGAACCGGCAATGGTGATTCCGGCGCGCTTAACGGACTCAAAAAGTGGGCCAACCATCTTGCGATGATGGATGGGTCGAGAAAGCTCTTCTTGTACATCGATCTGAAGACTCGAAACTCCAATTTCTCTGAGACGAAACGCGATCTTCTCTCCGATCCTTAAAGCCATTTTGGAGTCCCAAAAGTTGTGAGAGCGCGGGAAGCGGTTGAGCTTGGCCCTGTACTGGGCGGCAAACTCTTGTTCTGTGGAAGAAGCCATGGCTATGATGGAGTGGGTGTTAAGGTTTGTGACTTGAGCCGTGATTTTTCTACAGGAAACAACTAAACGGAGTATGTGGGCATTTCGTGTCGCTGCTAGAGTTGCCATTTTCGGTGGCATATACTCCGCCGCCGGGCGAAGCAGTTTATAATACGAGGGATGTAGAGTTAATTTCACTAATCGTCCCTGAAGTTTGTAAGAAATCTCAAATTAATCATTAATCAATTTTCTCACTAAATTAATCACTTGCGCTAATTCATCGCCAAACTCGATTAATGCTTCTAATACAATGATTGTTGGAGAAAAAGCCCAGATTCATCTATCGTCTAATACTCTAACCTTATTCTTAATTCAATCTCAATCTTTACACATGATAAGTCACAAGAAAAGATGAAATTCGAGTTTTCAAAAGGAATTTTGCCCATATTTTATCTAAGTAATGCAAATAATTATTGATTAAGTCTAGTGACATATAACAACAATATATTAAATTATATACTAGTTTTTTTAATAGAAAGACTATTCTCGAAAAGGTAATTTAATTAGAACGTTCTTATCATTTGCTTTTATTGTACAAATCGTCACTATCGTTTCAATTTTGACATTTGAACCCTTAGATCAACATTTTTTTAGCGTAAAAGGTCTTTAATGTCTACTTTCTCCATTAAAACATTCTAAAGTGACTAATTTACATCGTCTTTAAAATTAAATAAACACGCAAAAATAAACAAGTAAGAAATAGTTGTAGCTAGAGTTCTGGAGTCCATTTGAGCCCCCATTTTATTGTAATAATTCATTTTAGAATAATAGATTGATGAGAAATGTGTAGTTAAAAATAAGAAAAAGTTTTGAATTTGCATGTAATATTATTTTATTGAAAAATGTGTTTTTGAAAAGAAGAGAAAAAAAGTGTATTTTAAAAATAATGAAAACCAAATAACGGCTCTAAAAAGTACAAACGATCTCATATAAAACAATATAAATCATATTAATAAAAGAAAAATATTTCATTTTCCCAATTAACCTTGCATATTCAGAGTGCTCTAAAAAGCGCATTAGACACTGTCTAAGCGCGAAGCGTAGGCAAAATGCCTCGTTTTGGGCCTAGGAAGGTTTTTTTTTATTATTATCTTTATAGCACTTAGGTGCACTTTTTTTTTCATAATTTTATAATTTTAGATGTTTGGTAGGTATTATTTTGATTATTAAATAAAATTTCAACTAATTAAAAATTAAAAATAATATTAAAATAAGAAAAACATTTTTTTATTCTTAATTCAAAACTTGACTTCAACGCCTAACTCGAAATTTGACTTCAATGTCTAATCACGTTTTACGCTTGCTAGAACACTGTTTATCCGTACTCCTACCATCCACCACCATCACCATCACCATCACCACCAACAATAAAATAATTAAAGGAGAATGAAAGTATATTAAAAATAAGAAAATTTATTTTTTTAAAAAATGATTCTTCTTTCCGGTCCAATTTTAGCACCCTATTACCGATCACCACCACCACCACCACCACCACCACCACTCATTCTCCCCATTTCATCGTGGCATCAATCAATGATTTAGCTATTTTGTGTTTCAATATCTTTTTATTTTCAGCGAAATTACAAATATTTTTTGGGATTTAACTATGTTCAGCAATTTTTTTTATTTCTGTTTTCTTGTTGTTGAACACACACATTCTAGCGTTTGAATTTTGCTTTTAATATGTTCAAATTTCTATTGTCTGACAAAATGATGTTTGAAAATGAGATTTCTTTTATCATGAGAGAGTTCATTCAAGAATTTTTTTTATTTTTATTATTTTAAGCAGGACTCGTTTGCACAATTTGAAAACTTCAGGACTTTAACTACAATTATTTTATTTTTTTATATTGTTTCTTTCTTTTCTATTTGTTTATATAAAGAAGAGGGTAATTAGTCATTCTACAACGTTTTAATACAGAAAATAGACGGTACCGATCTTTCGTTCAAAGACAGATCGATTTGAGGGTCAAAATGCTAAATTGAAACGATATGGACAATTTAAATGACAAAGGCAAAATATATGGACGTTTTGCACCAATTACCATTTTAGAAATTATTATATACATCACTAACTAATAAAATAAACATATATGTTGCAATTTCTTACAAATTACGAAGCTGAGCAATCATATGTAAAACTAAGCATATTATGCACGTCTTATTTTTTCTCAAAATATATTTTAAAATAGTATTTTGACGGAGAATATATTGTTAAAAAATAAAGAAATTTTTTGATATGCGCGTAATATTATTTTATTGAAAAATATATAGTTGAAAATAGGAGATAAAAATATATTTTGAAAATAATGTGAATTCATGGAATTCTCAAGTATTATTCACTTATTCGTCACTTGTATCTATACATTAATATATTAAACCATTTTAAAATCCTTGCCAAATACACAGTAACTTGTCTATAGTCTAGTCGCCAGTATATCTTTGTGAATGAATTATAAAATCATAAATTTTAGAATTATGCTACGGGTACATAACCCGTAACATAACAATTCACATAATGCACAAATGGCGTCCCTCCAATATGCCCACAGACTCCCCTCCAATAAGGGGACGTCATTTGTACATTATGTACGCCTTTATGTTACCGGGTTATGTACTCGTAGCATAACTCTAAATTTTATTAAGGTAGTTTATAACTAGAAATATCAAATATTTGATCATGTTTCATACTATGTTTCGCTTATCCATGAGTACTGTCTTATGTAAATTTTAGTTGCTCCTCATTAATAAGAGAGATGCTATGTCTACACGGTTCTCTCGCAATAAGGGGTCTGCATTTTTTTTTATTTTACGTGGGCCTCCTATTGTGAGGGGTTGTACATCAAGATGTATACATTAATGTACAAATAGCAAAATTCCATTAATAAAGATCAATAAAGAATAAGAATTTATGATAGTAAGCGATTTTTTGGATTGGTTGTAACTAGTAATACTTCATAACAAGATTGATGATCCAACTCGAATAACGAGTGAATAGGGCCGAGGGAACCCACCCAATATAATGAGGGCCTCCTCCCCCAAGCTTGACTATATATGGTCAAAATTTGGGAGTCCTTGATGAGTATTGTTTATTAATATTATCATTATATCTTGAATCGAAACTCTAAAAAATATCAACAAAATAACAAAAAAATGATTGTGATGGAACAAATAAAAAAAATTTATTTAAAAATTAAATTATTTAAAATGTATATTATTTATTTTATTTTACATATAATCATAAGGCCCTGTTTGATCGCAACGAATTTCATGGAAAATGTTACATCTCAGAAAAAAGAAATTCCACTTTAATCGTTTGATTGAAACGTGAAAATGGAAATCGAATTTCAAGGTAAGCCATTTTAAGCTGTATTTTCTTTGTTTTCATGGAAATTGATTTGTTTGATAGACAAAGATAGAAATAAATTCAAATTCCATGTTAGTTGGAAAATAAAAATCTACCAAATCCATAAAAATTCATTTTTCATGAAAACAAATAAAATACAAGCAAAGGTGGAAATGAATTATAATTCAATATTAGTTGGAAAATAAAAACTCACCAAACTCATAGAAATTCGTATTCCATGAAAAAAATGCAGTTTGAAGTGTTTGTATCTTGAAATTCGATTTACATTTCTATGTTACAATTAAATGGTCAAAGTGAAATTCATTTTATTCGAATGTATTATTTTCATGAAATTAGTTGCAAATGGGGGGGTGAACTAAACAAATAAGTGGCAATATAATTGGCCTCACTGGAACCTTGTGGGGGCAAAGTGAAAATTTATCTTTCGCCCTCCCAAGATATTCTTTACTCCTTTATTCCCCTTCCGGCAAATTCCGAATTGCACTAATTCTGGCTATAGAGCAGAACAATGGCTCCCAAGTTTTCGAATTTCACGCAGTTCTACGGTAAAGTAATTTCTTTGAATTCGGTTATGTATAAGTTCCTGTTACATGTTCAAATGCTTAATTAATTAATTAATTAATTTGAAAATGGTTGTTATAAAAAGGCTATGATCTGTTATTGGGATCAATCGCTGCCTTCTACGTTTTCATGGCGCCTTATACGAAAGTTGAAGAAAGCTTCAATATTCAGGTACAAAATCGACCTAAGCAAATGTTTTTGGAATTGAATAACTGTTTTTCTTGAAAAGTTCTTGTAGAAACTAATTTCTGGGTTGTGACAAGGACTGAGAAAAGCTGAATAAAACTGTATTTTCTTTCTTTTGTTTAGGCAATGCATGATATTTTATATCATCGGCATCATATAGAGAAGGTAATCACTACTTTTCTGTTAAGCCTTTGTGCATTTTTATATCTTCTGTGGGTTAATACTTTTTGTCCTTAATTTTTTGGGATTTTTTTATTTAGTTTTCTTTAATTTCTTTTTTCTGGGCCATATCAGTACGATCATTTGGAATTTCCAGGAGTGGTTCCTCGCACATTTATGGGTATGTTACGTGTTGTTACTTTGTCCTATCATAACTGTGCTTTAATCCAGATTTGATATATTCAAAGGGATTTATTTCAGCTGGTTGCAAATTTACATTAATCTAGGATAGAAAAACTTATGGTTGCCCGATTTAGAGGCTTCAAGTCTTTTGTTGAGATCGGGCCGTAGAACATAAATGCTCCTTACCATATGATCCATACTCCCTAGGTTACTGGTGTAGAGTCCAATGGAAAATCATTTGATTGGTTGTACTGTGCTCATAGAATAGAAAGGTTTAACTGTTTAGAAGAAGCTTTGCCTATTTAATATTTTAGCCACATGTAGTGAGGCAGTTATTCTTAAATCTATATTATCTATGCACTCCCGGACTATTGGATGTTTGTAGCACATTGACGGGTTAATTGATATAATTCAAAGGTGTTCCCCAGCTGTTGACTTAAGTTGGCTAATTCAAGTCCTTGGCCACGAGAGCTTCCCACCAGTGTCCTCATATCAGCAATTGCTACTGCTTTGTATCTATTTTGATGATGAATACAACTATGGTAAAAAAGCTCCAACGATGTTAAACAGCTCAATATTTAAATTGAAGACCTTGTGCTTATCTGTTTTCTTTATGGAATTCTTACGTGGTTACAGCCATCTCTGCTTTCATCCGTTTGATTAGGTTAGTTTTAGTGCCACTTATGAGACTTCCTGTGGATCATCTGTCATGCGTTTAATCTAAGAGTATTCCAATGTGAGATGTTATCATGGTAGGATGTTCAAGGGTATCAACGGGTGGGTCAGTGTTGTGCTTCCTTCTAAAGACAAAATAGGTTTCAACGGAGACGACAGTCATCTTTCCGGATAGCATACACTAACTCTGTTGCATGATATGCTTTCAGTAACAGAAAAAAGTTTCCAGCTATCAAAATAGTTTGGCTTGAACTGGCGATTTCAATTTTTATTGTATAAAGTTTGGGTTGGATTAAGGCATTGATTTTGGTATTTAGTTGGCATTTACATTTAGTTCTATGATGAAGCAAAAGAAAAAACCTATAGCACCTTTGGCCCATTTAAGATTTTGAATCTGTTTCAGATTAAAATTCTTGGTTGGGTGCAAAGAGGTCGTGTTCGGGGTTTAGGGGTCAAAGATTCAGTTAAGAACAAAACTGAAGATCAGGATGGCTAGTTTTATGATGTGCAACAAAAATGAGTGAATTAACTGCTGAAGAAGGCTGTCTAGCTGTTTCTTGTGGCAGGGAAAGAAAAACTGGGTATAGAAACAACAAGTTAAGCATTATTTCACATCAATTAGGTGAAGCAAAGAAATACATATCTAACTGTTACTTGGCCAGTGAGATAAAGAACAAGACCATCATAACTATTGTGAAGACTCTGTTTGGTCCGAGAGTGTTCGGCTCTCAATTTTATTCTCTCTTATTAAACTCACATCTGCAAACTAAGATTCTTCCCTATCATCACCTTTTTTACATTCTTATTCAGGTCAGTCAAGACTTTCTTTCTTCTTTTTGAGAGGAGCTTCAAAGAAACTTCTTCAGACACTAGGTTAAAGGAAAGCCTTTGCCTATAATGATCATATCGGCAATATTTATAATTAAAATTATTCCGTCTCATTGCAATTGTTAATAAGTGTGACATCAATATTGGGACCCATAACTTGTGGC
The DNA here is from genome assembly GCA_903798345.1 of Fraxinus anomala. Lineage (NCBI taxonomy): Eukaryota > Viridiplantae > Streptophyta > Magnoliopsida > Lamiales > Oleaceae > Fraxinus > Fraxinus anomala. The sequence continues at coordinate 30,097 of CAIGRN010066104.1, forward strand.
CTATCTGCGGTTTCTCTTTTTCTCTTGCATGAACACTAGGTTTTTATTCCTCATCTGGATCTGTAACCTCTTTTCGTTTGAGGCCTGAATCTGCCTTTGCAATTGTGGGTTCCTCTTACACTAGGTCTTGTTTACCAATCAATTAATTACTTTTATCTTGAAATTATCACTTCTTTATCCAAATTTTTTATGTTGCCTGTATTATCTAATTTGAAATTCATACAAGGAGAAGATCTTAAATCATAAAGCAATAGTATAATAATGTTTTTGCTATGTATCAAAAGTAGGGTAAAGTTAATAAGTTATAGATGCTCCTCATGTACGTACCTTTCTTGTAGGTGCCTTGCCTGTATCGGTTTTGGCATTCCCATTTGCACTGGTAACAACTTTACTACAGTTGCCAAAGATTTACAGTCTTTATGCAGGTAACTTCACTGTTTGCCCGGCATGCTTGTGTGTTCAATATTCTTTTATTTCTGTTATTATTGGGTGTCAAAATTTTATCTTATATGCATTTAATACTGTTTCCCTTTTCTGTTTGTGTGCATATGGTTGCACACGCTGTATATATCTTTATGTCCATCCAATTCTTGTTGATTTATAGTCCAGTGTTGTAATTAATTTGTGAGATCATTTTGGAAAAAAAATCATTGTCACATAGCTGCACAGATGCACAGCGAGACCTGCATGTCAACTTGGTTAATGAAGGACTTTTTGGTGAATAATGATGAACTTTACGCAATGGAGGTTGTTTGTTAAAGAATTTAGTTTAAGCAATGACACCTCTTTGGTAATGTATGTAATCATGATAAAAATGGGTTAGAAAAGCATGAATTTAATGCTTATGGTGAAAAATCTTGCATCTCTAAATAGTTATAGAAACAGCGCCATATGAAAAAGAATTGCTGAAGTGATAGCACCATTTAACGAGACATGCCTCATCTTAATGATGAAAGAAACAGAAACTTTACTTTTTCAACTGAGAACTGATTGATGTGGGTAAATCGGATCATTCGAACTGACGTAAAGCTACGAGTTGATCATGTTGTCATAGAGATATGGGAGTATGCTATATAATGTAGTATTCGATATTGAATTATTTCAATTTTGAAGTGAATGGACTAATTTTATTTTTAAATGTATCTCTGAACTCTATATTCTTCCTCTGCTTAAGTTATTGTTACTGGATAAACTTGAAAAGAACGGTAGATGGAAAAAAAGGTGATATATGTTTTATTTTCCCTATTTTGTCAAATTGTTTAGTTCCAAAATTGAACTTTTCAATCCATAAGATATATAATTTGTCCCTTCTTTGAATGGTAGATTTCTTTACCCTTTTTTATTGTTCTTTTCCTTGTGTAGTTTATACTTGACACATTGCATAACACCTATCCATTCGTGATCTTTCTATATATGTTGTATTCACTTGCAATTTGTTAATGTACTCCATATTTTTCTAATTGAATTGACATTTTTAATGTGTTTTGGTTAGTTCGTTTGGTGTTGGGTTGCATCATCTTGTCTACATTGCGTTTTTTCCGCATTCAGGTATAAACTTGCACTGTTTGTTTTTTATTATTACCTTTTGTATCTTTTTACTTCCTACCCCTCTGCGAAAGTACCCGTGAATCATTTATTAATGACGTAAAAATATTCTTGTGATCCCTAAAGTAGGTTTTACTTCTCTGATGGAAGCAGTTTTATTGGCTGGATGTTGTAAATTCTCTCTTTCTTTTCTGTTCTTTATATAAATTGTTCTGTCTTTGAATTACAGATGCCTTTTACACCTGAGATCTTCTACCATTGCAAGTTGGTACTATATACATTTTTAGTGGACAACCTTGATATGCTACGTTGACATTCAATCTTGTAGGACTGTTTATGAAAGAAGTGTAGAAGCGAAAATATAATGCTGACTTACTTATGGGAAAGATGCCATGTATGCTTGCAAGCCCATACTTCTCCGCAAGATCATTTCTCCTTTTTATCCTCACGTTGAGTAAACTTCCAGCTCACCACTTTCTCTCTCTATCCTCTTTCTCCCTCCCCCGGTAAAGTGCCAAATTTGGTATCATGGATTTGAAGGAAGGGGGAGAAAGGACCTGATCTCTGGATTTAGAAGTTGATACTTTATGGTTGGATCCTTGACCATTGAACCAACCCTTTGAGGTTCACCCGTCTAAATTACTGTATAAGAGTAAATCTATCAACTAAAATAAAAAGTTGGAGATGAAGAAGTAAATATAAAAGCTTGAACTTTCTGGACTTTGTAGGCTTAAAGTGTATATAATTGATTAGGAGGCATGCATGGCTTCAATGACAAGTTGAAGCCCCCCAAAAGAGTTGCATTTTGGTTATCGGGTTGCAACTTGAGAGCACTGCTACTGGACTGTTATTTATGCCTAGTGGTCCTAGAATCATGAGTTTCCAGGGCAAGAACTGCAGTCTTCACGTGTACTTGATGTTATTTGTGCTATAGCTTATAAGAATCCTGGTAAAAATCTAGTGTGTGCCTCAATATTAATTCGAATATCTGGTGATCTACTCTTTTTGGAGGATTGTGTACATCTGCCTGCACAATTGTGTACATGACCTTTAGGCATTTTCGTGATGATTGATGGGTTGATTTTAGAGAAATTTATCCACCACTAGATCATATTGTGGTGCTGTGCTATGTTTTATGGGTTTTGCATTCATCTTCTTTCAGGAAGCTGAACTCCAGTCTCCAGATAAAAAAAAGAAGGGGTGAAAAGTAGCTGATGCAACAGTTTTTTTTTTTTTTTTTAAATACATATATGATGACTTTTTTCTTCTGCCCTCTTATCTTTTTCTTATTCTTCTACTCCTTTTTCTTTTACTTTCTAACTTTCTTAATCTTCAGATTATGACATCATTGCTTATTCTGTCTGCATATTCCTTATGTTGGCATTCCAATTCATAGTTAATGATATAAGTTACTCTTCCTTTGAGCAGATTAGGAAGAAGTTTGGGTCTCAAGTTGAAGCCTTCTTTGTAATATTGACTGCGATTCAATTTCACATGCTGTTCTACTGTACGCGGCCACTTCCTAACATACTGGCGTTTGGCTTAGGTAATACTAGTTACACCAGGTTTACATTTAATATTGATACCTTTTTATTTGATAGATGGATTCTTGCATTTTATTGGACGTTAGAGTAATAGAGTTTAACAGCCTGATAATGTGCTGTTGAAAAAAAAAAGGAGCTTAACTGACAATCTTGAATTGCTAGAGGAGAGGGTAATGGGCCGAGAAGGAAAAAAATTCAGTTATGTGTCTCCCTGTGTTCTTTAGGGAAGGTATAGAGTAACCACTAAGTTTCCAAAAGAGGGTGAGAGATTGTGAAAAAAGCCACTCTTCCATCGTACACCATATTTATCTGTATTCACACCTGAACCACATGATGCCCCCAATACAAGTAGCATGCCTTACTTTTTCTCATTACCAGCTTGAATTAGCAAAATAATTTTCCTTTTTATCCTTTTCTTGAACACATAATTTTTGGTAGGGAATAAAATTTAACTTCAAGGGATCTATTTCAGTTCGGAAAATTTGGGATGAAAAACTCACGATAGATGGAGGAACAATGATGAAGCCATCAATGAGAAAGCCCATTATATGTTAAGAATCTGCAAACTGTTGCGTCATGTTTGCAAATGTTTTGTGTAAGATGATGGATTCAGTAAAGTTATTATAACTTTTTAATCTGGGCTCTGTTAATATTACTTTACTGTAAATGTCTCTCTGGTTGATCCAGTGTTCAAAATGAATTCTTGTACGTGGACTTGTGGCCCATTTCATGTCTCTTTCTCCACCGCCCCTCCCCCCCTAAATATCAGTTGCTCATGTCTGATTTCACAATTTTCTTTTGAAACTATAGAGAACTTAGATATTGCTTATTCTTTTTGTTAACAGACTTGAACTGTAGATAATACATTATATGATCGTCATGTTTCCTTTATTTCTCCTTTTTGCAGTGAACTTGGCATATGGGTTCTGGTTTAAGGGAAGCTTTTATGCAGCATTAAAATGTTTGGTATGTTTTCATTCGCGGTTAAAGTTTATATCATATCTGTTACATATTTGAAAAGTACCTTGCAATTTCTGTATTGAACTATTGTTTTTTAATTTGTATTTTCTGCAAATTTTGTTTCTGATTCACCTTCATAATGGAGCGGGGACCTACTTTATCAGTGACCACCATTGCTCAAATGGAATGTCATGTTCTCTGGCATTATCTTTTGATTTGAGTGCACTTTTCAACCTACTCGACTCTGTCCAAACTTTATGTCAACCAAAATCTGCAGCTGATCTCTTTGGATCAACAAACTTATCTATTTGACATGTATAGGTTCATGGCTATACTAGCTTTTTGAAGGTTAACTATCCACCACTATTCTGTTAGCTCAATAATTGGGTAGTGATATTCTGTTAGCTCAATAATTGGGTAGCTCAATAATCCACCACTATTAAGTTTTTTTTTGTTAAGCATTTCTGTTTAACACTTTATTTGAGATACTTTAAAGATACAAAATAGGCACTGAGAATAATGATCTTGTCACATGCTAAAAAAATCTAAGAGTGCTCATCATTTCCTAATCACTAAAGGTTTTTTCTGTTTTCTAATGGTTAGATTTTCGCTACAGTCATCTTCAGATGTGACATCCTGTTACTCATTTCTCCTCTGGGTCTGGAGCTATTGCTGGTATGCTCTACAGCCACCAATTAAATGGGCAGAAATGTACTTTTCATCGTGCTATTATTATTTTGTCGTTCCTGTTATTAGCTATCACAATCTCGAGCAGTCTAGCTCCTTTGAAGCAATGGAATTTAATGGGTTTATATTCTGTTTGCGTCCTTAATATATTGTCGCCCTTAGATATCCAAGTGCTTCATTTTTAATTTCATGCATGTCGTACTTCAATGAATTATAATATATATTCTTTATTAGCTGCATTATTTTGCAGCAGTGTGGAAAGAATGAAGCAAATTCTTTAAAAATAGATTTCCTCATATCTGTAATGGTAAAGAAAACTTTAGGTTCCCCATGAAACTGGGAAAGATGAATTATTAGTTGGCATCATGTCAAGAGAGTACGGTGTTCATGAGTTGTTCATGAGCAAATGATATTTCTTCCCCAGTGTTCTTCTGTTTGCATTTTCCTGTAGTCTGATATACTATTTGTTATTGTGAACTGTGCCCGTTATGAATGTTTGTTTTAATTAACTGCAGTCTAGGTCAATTTCCTTTTGGAAGGCACTAAAGTCCTGTATTATAACTGCTTTACTTTGCGTAGGTTTGTGATCTAAACTATGCTATAACTACACGTAATGCATAGTGTATTTATTAATGATATCATTTTGTTAAATTATATCATGTATTCTAATTCTGCATTGTAGGCCTTACCATGATCGTGGATTCTGTTATGTGGAGGAAGCTGTTGTGGCCTGAACTGGAAGTTTTTTGGTTCAACTCAGTTTTGAATCGGAGTTCCGAATGGGGTGTATCCTTCGGCAAATCTTTTCTTTGTAACATATCTTGTGGTAAATTGCTTTGCTGGCAGGCTATTAGACAGAGAAGCATAGGGCTTATGATGCCATGTATGACTATGATGTAAATAGAAACCACACTACCCCTTGCAATTTGGACCAGACCACATTAAGTATGATCCTAGAAATAGGTATCTTATAAATCTTAGACTGACAAAATGTATGCAACTTCATTACTTCTAATATTGGGGTTCGTAGATTCCTTGAAGGCTTGGCAATCAAGTATGGTCTTCCTGTATATAATCAACTCCCATGTGGTGGTTATATTCACAAGGAACAAACATGGAATTAGTGTTGGAACATTGGAATCTCCTTGCTAGTGAGTCTCCTTGCACTTTAGGCTCTAAAACCTAGATTCATAAACTGGTCGTGTTTCCTACAACAAACCAATGTGGGATACTCACACTTGGGGGGTATCTCAATCTCCCCTCTTTATATCAATTATCACATGACTTCCTTGTTTGCTCTAAACAGTTCACGCGATTCTGCTGGTGGCCCTTGCTTGACTGAGCCTGCCTTTAGGCAGTACCTAACTTGCTATACTATACAAAGGCACCTCTGGCTGTACGGTTCCTGTATGCACTTTGTTATGCCTAGCACTTAGTTTCCGCGCCTCTGGTTGTTACCCACTTTAACATCATAATTATCTCCCTGAATGAATGCCCTCTGGATGAGAGGTAGCCTTGGAGCCCATACAAGTGCACCTAGAATTAGATGGGAGTTTTTATGCCTAAAAGTGGTTCCATTGGCACTTAACTCATAAGTCCACACTTACTAGCTGGTCATATGTCCTGCAAGAAATTGATCTCTGACACTCACACCTGACTGACCTGAGTATGAGAATTTTGAAATTTCATGTGGTTATGTGGGTGCAATCTAATCATCACTAATGCACACTGATCCCATAAAAACTCCAAATTCGAAGAAAACTCTGGAATGGGCTCCACAAACAACTATTTAATTATCCCCCACTTTGCCAAAATGGCTATAAAAATATGTTATGGAAGTTCTCCAGTTATTGTTGTGGGATGTCCCAGGTAATGAGGAACCAGCATGAAGCTCTTCTATGTTCACAAAACAAAATCCTTGTTTCCTTTGTTTTGGCTCCAGCTGCTTCTGAGTGTGCTACTTTTGTCCTTTCTTAAAAGATCTGTTATTATTATTTATTAGGCCTATGTTTGGGAAGTGTTTATAAACTGTTTATACACTCTAAACCACTTTTTATCTACACATTTCGAGAGACCCACTAGTACCCACTTATCCACCTCTCATTTCTATCTATTTATAATTTAAACTCTTTATAAACTCTTCCCAAACATGCTTTTGAGTTTTTTGTTGTTTGAATTTTCTTCGTTCTTCCTTGATATCTTTCCTCCAGTCACATCCTTTTCATTGGTACTTCACATCAGCACTTCCTCGTTCTTTGCTGGCTGCATATCTACTTTTTATGGTGAGTATAGGACTTCGTTGGAAAGACTGTATGTCACACTACTTAGCCCACTGGAAAATGTTGCTTCCAGTTACACATTATTGCTTGTGAAGTATTTTATTTTTTGTAGCTTGACATTTCTCTTGTGACAATGCTAATTTTTCTGAATTTATATATTAGAAAGGATGCATCTTAAGTGTGCCTTTTGGAATTGTAGTAAAGCTGTTGTAAACTTCGTGTTTGATTGTCTGCGCACATAGAATTATTTTCTATTTTAGATGGCTAGCGAATATGGGGACGTGAACTTGCGTATTTTCAGTCTCTGAACCAATGTTTTCAAAAGCACTCAATGTTTATACCTTGAGGGTGTACCTCATGAGCATCGTTCATTAGGAGCCTCAAATATTATGCTTTGAACATCTTTTTTAACCTTGACTTGTTGAGGTACACACCTCAAGGCATAAGCCTCAGACAGTCTTGCCATTTCTTTGCTGCTCTTTTACTGGCCTCTCTCTTTTTCCAGTTTTTTTCTTCATTCTTTGGCTTATATTTTCTTTTAAATTCAATGCGAGCAAATTCACACGTAGATTGTCAATTTTTTTCATTCGTATTAGACTTTAGTTTTAGCTGTGGAATAGCTCTCTTATTATGTGATTATTACTTTGCCAATTCATTATTTGCTACTTCGTGATCCATTTTATGTTTCTAGTAGCAAACTGAACCTCTAGTTTTGTTAAGATGTTCCATTATCGACCTTTTATTTGGCTAATGTTTGTTCATTCTTTTAGACTCTAGTTTAGTTTTGGATTAGCAGTAGTTGTGAAAATGACATCGTACCTTTAATTGCTACTTTACAGTACTTCAATTCTTTTTCCTCCACTAATTACATGGGAATGCAGACACTCATGACTAGAAATGAAACTAATGGATCCTAAATATAGGGACTTCATTTATGAAATGCCTAAATTTGCTCGATTTTAGTTCTGCTGAATTTGACGTGGCATATTCTTTTGCAGCTAGGGATTCTACTTGACAGAAGGGTTCTGGTCTACATCTTTCCAGTTTTATCATTTATTTTACTTTATTCAAAGCTTCCACACAAGGTACTGTCTTAAGAATCTGGAGTTAGTGATTTCATTTCATGTCAACTTTTAGTATACATTTTAGTTGCGAAAATTTTCTCTACTGCAGGAACTTCGTTTTATTATTGGTTCTCTTCCTATCTTCAATTTATCGGCTGCAATTGCTGCAAGCAGAATGTATGCAACTTCTTCTTAATCAATGTTTGACATAAATATCTCTACGTTATTCCGAATGTGTTTATTTTTATTTGATGATATTATTCCCTTTGAGAATTGATAGTTATTCTCTTAGAATGTTGGAATTGATCAGTGGATGTAGGAAACATTATTTTACAGTACCTGATATTGACACACTGTGGTTTTGTAATCTCTTATTGTGGAAACTAGAGCTAGATTATTTGCCTCTTACATTATATAAGCTCATGATCTTTGTTAGTGATTGCCTACTACTTGTGGGATTATTCTAATAGTCCATGTCTACAACTGAATGTGATGGAGATTTTGAAGATTGTTGTTTCTATTGTTATATCCTTAGCTAAGAGTTGAGTAATAGAAATCGTGCGGTAAACAAATTATGGGTACCAAATTCCATACAAAGGAGCCTATTACTAGTTGTGAGGAACAGATGTAGAAAAGGATTTATATTCCTCAAAAGTTTATTAGAAATGTGGTAATGAATGCTTCAAGTTTTTGTAATAATTTGTTATTATTTATCACATTTTTCTGGGTAGATTAATTCTATATTTATAATGAATTCAAAGCAATTAAATATGCTGTAGTCAATGCAGCAATTTTTTCTTGGTTGAAATTGACAATTTTTAAAAAAATATTAGTCCTGTCTATGATTCTGGCGTTTGCTTTTTGTTTAGATAGTGTTAAAATATGCTTTTCTTCCTCTTTTATTTTAAAGCCCCACGGCAACTTTCTTCTGTGTTTGCTATGGCCACTGACATCTTGTGATGTCATGGTTATAACTTTCTCCAGCTACAACAATCGCAAGAAAAGTTTCTGGAAATATCTTAATATTGCCATGCTGGGGTCATTCCTTATCAGGTGAATGAATTCAAATTTTTTTTTTGATTGTTTAATCACTTTACTCATTTATCCATACTTCACATTATGTAGTCTAGGGTGCACGATCTTGATGTTCATGGCATCGTATGAGAACTATCCTAGTGGTTATGCCCTAACGGCTTTGCATAATATAGGTGAGCTATCTCTTTCACCTCTCACTCGCACGCACGCACATGCCACTCTCCATACTCATTTTACATTTTTTTGACGTCTTTAAATTGTACAATGCTTTGATGGAGGGATAAATCCTGAAAATCCAATGGAAAACACAAGTGAAACAAAACTTTGACTACAAAGCCTTATCCGTCGTTCCTATTAAGTTAGGAAATGGCCTTTTAAATAAGTTGTCTTTTTTCATTTCACCCTTAAAATAAGGCCATTAAAAAAAAAATGCCTTCAAAAAATTCACTCAGTTCATTTCTCTAATAATTTTTATGGACATATTGTATTTTTATGTCTCTGCCTTATAACAATAACCTACTCTTGGTATCATGCTTTGATTTCTAGATGAACTATTTACCCTCCCAACCCAAAGTTCATACCATATTAAGATTTTATATATTTGTACTATCATAATATAATCAGGTGTGGTGTTGATCGGGTACCATTTTGCTTCTTTTGTTCATTATTTTGTGTGCCATTACAAGTTATTAAGTTCCCTCCCTCCCTCCCTCCCTCCCTCTCTTTCAGACACAGACACAGACAGGGGATCCCGAATGTCATTTTTAGTGCTTCAGTGCTAATGATTAGATATATGAATATCACATACACTCCTTAATTGCAATTTGCTGTGCGGACTTGATATGACTTTTGCAGGGCATTTGAGAAATAATTCAAACGAATTGTGGGTTCATATTGACACCTTCTCGGCAATCAATGGAATCTCTCGCTTCTGTGAAAATTATGATCCATGGAGGTATACTTGATAGTGAATCAATTGTTTTGGCTTAACATATCTAGATAGTCTTAGTCAAGCTACAAAAATTTGAAACTGGGTTCTGCTGAAGTAGAAAGTGTTTTGATAGATTTTTAGACTGATAAACTGATGAAGATTTTATTAGAGCAATTTCATTTTCTCATTTAGGGTACTAACATTTTGTCATTTCTTTATCTAGAATTTCTGTAAGGCCTATATAAACTTCTCTTTTGTTGATGAAATGGAGATACTGAAAATAATGGAGATTTTTCTCTGGTTCACTTTTCGTTAGAATTCTTATTCTTATATTTTGTATTGTCCTGCATCCTTTTGCCAAGTACCCCTTGACATTAGAAAATTTCTCATTCTTCCTCTGCCATCACACATGTTCAACACTTTCCTTAGGTCATGATTTAACTATTGTGATGTATAGGTATTCCAAAGAAGAAGGGATTCCTCTGGGAGAATTTCAAAATCGGAATTTCACATACCTTTTGAGGTGATTGTCTCTCATTTTATATACTCTTTTCTAACGTTTTTACAGAGTATGTCGAGCAAAAAGTTTGACTTTTTGGGAACCGTGGATGATCCTGCCATCTCAACCATGTTTAAAACTGGTTGATTTCATACATCTGTGTCTGGTCTGCTTCATAATTCAACTGGTTTTTTCGATAAATTTTGAAGACGCGGGATGTAATCGAACCAAATAGTAGAATTATAAGAGAAGGGGAAAGGGTAAAAAAGGAACCAGTTAGTAGAATTATAAGAGAAGGGGAAAAGGGGAAAAAGGAGGAGATACGAGGGAGATAGAAAGAGAAGAAGAATTAGAATGATGGAAAGAGAATTTAGGAGAGACGAAGTATCTTTATTTCATATATCAAAGTTGTGAGAATTAAGTGCATAAACCCCTTTATATAGGGTTTCATAAAACCTATTCTAAGTAGGATAAATCCTAGAGAATCTAATCAAATACTAGAGAATCCATCAAATTAAGGTAAGAAATATCTAATCAAATAACAGAGAATCTATTAAAATACTAGAGATCTGAAACCCTAATTACATGTCCAATTTAGAAAGTCTTCCATAAAATATATTTTCTAGGATTCCCATCATCACCACTTAAGCATTTTTTTAATTGAACCGGGAAGGAAATTTGGACTAGCTGATGGAGATATTAAAAGTATTGCCAAGTTTGGAGTTATTTTATTTCAAATTTTTGGAATTTTATATTTTAGACAATTATATGTTTATTTCCTAATCATGGTTTCTACCTTAATTAGGTTATGTTGAGCCCTATTTAAGAGCCTGTTTGTTGTGGATTAAAATCTGATTTTAATTTAAGCAAAGTCAAACAATCAATAATAACCACATAACCACATGTTTCATGGGTCTCACAACTTTTCAACCACACATTTCAAAAATTTCTATCACAATCTACTAAATATCTAATTTAAATTCCCACCAAACACCCTTTAAAGAGAGTTGTGTCTCTTACAATTGGACTATTGATATTGAATACAAACTGATTTCCTCTCTGTGTCTCATCTCTCTCCTATTTCTCCCCTCTTTTCCTAGCCTCTTCTATTCTCCTCTCTCCTTCTACCTCTTCTAAAAGTATACAGTTTGTTTACACGCTTCCAGTGTCACTAGCTGGCTAATCAATGCCTTTGCGTCGTTATAATAAATGTGGAATCCATTTTTTCATCTTTCTTTTATTGATTGTATCTTACTCTGAATTTATATTCTCTCGTATATTGATCACCCATTTTCTGCATTTAAATTTCTACTCTTTCATTTTGTAGCGAATATTCTGATATCAGTGGATACAAGTGTCTATTTAGTACGAAGGGGTTCTCCAGGGCTCATCTTCATGCTGGATTTCCTCCCATATCACTGGTATGGAGAAGGTCAATCTCATCCTCTGTGAATGCTACTAGAATAACATACTTATAGTTCTGTATACACTACAGGTTAAGGACCCGAAGGTATATATCCATGGAAATGTTAAAAATAAAGAAATAATCCGCAGAAGCTGGTCGGATTGCTAATTACTATGTGAAGAGATCTATATGTCATCTAAAGTTGTGGTCTTATTGAAACTACATGTTGCTGGACTCATGGGGGCATAAACCAATGGAATACTTCGATCTTTGAGATTGATTGTCCTTCAGACCTTTACAAGAGCAATATCTTCCTACATTTGACACTCTGAATATAGCTCGAGAACTCTACAGAAATCGTGCACATTTGAATTTTAGCATTCTGTACCTTCAGAAACATTCGAACATCATGCTCTGCTTGTAACACAAGGCTTTGAGTTGAGAATGCACCTAAACTAGGGGACACACGATAATCAGGTCACTTTGGCCAATATACAATCTTAGCAAGTGAGTTTACTGATAGACAAATTCCTGTTCTATAGTTGTATAACCATGTACTATCTATATTCTCCACAGGTGTAATTTTGTTTTGGTGGTACATTTTGTTCTCTTCCTCCGATGAACGTGTGCTTTTAGGAGTATATAGCAATATTTATTGAAGAAAAAGAAGACCTTCAAAGCATGACCTAATCTGTTCAATAGCCATTTCGTGTTGGAGGCAAGCCCTCCTTTAAGTACAAATGAAAAATATATGGTTTAAAACTTGATGAACTAAATGAAAAAACATTTTAACTGATAGATTATTGAGTTTCTTGCAAATTATGTAACAGTAACAATTTTAATTATCTGGAAAACTGTATTTCATGTTATTTCTGTATGGTTAAGAAATAACTTTTGGACAGTCTTGTCCTGTTAGGCATATTGATGTAAACATGTTACTTGTCTTCCTTTTTAATTGTCTGCACTTGCTTGTTAAAATGCTGACTTAGTCTTTGCAGTCTCTTCGGGGTAAGCAAAGGTGGGAAAAGTCTAACATTGACTTGACTAATTGCACTTGAAAGTTGTATAATTTGATTCACATTATCAATCCTTTCATACACCACACCTTTCAACTGAGAAATGGCTAGTTATGGCACCACCACACATAGGCTAGCCACCACTTCTCCTTCTCCCACCATCTCCCCGGATGATGAATCCGAGGAATTGACTCAAAAATATCTTAACAGATTCAAATCCACATGCCCTTTTAATATCCCTTCTACCCCAGAATCAGCTGCAGTTAGAATCATCAAGAACTTGGAGAAATTCAGTTTGTACTATTCAATATTTGTATGGACTGTCCTCTTCATTACCCTTATCCCAAAGCGCAAGGTTTCGTTGATTCTTTTGGTAGCCATGACAGAAGTGACCTTCTTATACTTTCTGCTACTGCGTGCTTTTCCCAATTCTGTCGTTCTTCATAAGATCATCGACAAACGAGTCGTGCTGTGTCTGCTGTTTATGATCACATCCGTCGAGCTGATCTTTACTCATGCTTTCATTCATCTGTCCGTGACTCTTTCTGCAACGATACCTGTTGTTATACTTCATGCAGTGTTAAGCAAAAGAGATGATGTGTTTGTAATTGAGGAGGGGAGGGGTGCCGGGGAGTTGGTACCACTTGTGGAAGAAAGAGTTGGTGATGCTGAACCTGTGAATTTGGTGTGAAGATGTGGTTGTCAACTTCAATAATTATTTAAATGTGGGTTGTTGATGGCTTTTTTTCCTTTGTTTTTATTTTCCTTTAATAAAAGAATAAAGGATCATTTTGATTTAGCCAGTCTCAATTATTATATTTTATGGTTTTAGAACAATTTCTATGGATAATATATAGTGTGGAAAAGATTCGCAGTCACGTACAAAATGAAGAATATATTCGAACCAATTCATTTTAGTGAACATAAATTTTGAACTAGAACCACTTGTCAGTTTTCAAGACTTCAAATGGAAAACAAGCTTATGAGATTTCACGTGTGAAAAAAGGGTAAAGAAATTAATTGAGTATCAAAAACTTTTTTTTCACATCACCTAATAGAAAAATTGGGAGCCTTCAATTCTTTTAGGGAAATTGCAGTTGGGACCTCAGCCTTTTGAAAAGTGCAATGAGGTCTCCAACCTTCAAATTTTGGTAGTGCCATCCATTGGATCATCATCCAACGGTC
>CAIGRN010066106.1:0-15585 GCA_903798345.1 Fraxinus anomala
AGGTGAATAACTTATCATTTTTCGATATATCTCGAATATTCAGCATATGTCCTGAAAAGGCTTTCACATACTCTCTGATGGAGCTTGTATGTTTCAGTTCTCATAGTACCCGTCGTGCCTGATATTCTACGTTTTCTGGGAAAAACTGCGATCTAATCGTTTCCTTGAGTAGATCCCAAAAATCTATTAGGACCCTGTTGGTTTGAATATCAGCATACTTTGTTCGCCGCCATAGTTTTGCATCTCCACCAAGATACATGGTAACTGTTGTAACCTTGTTTCGTCTTCCATCAAAGCCATAATAAAGTGCTGTTCCATATCAAACAAGAAGTTCTTGACTTCTTTTGCATCGCGTGCCCCTCCGTAGATATACGATTCCGAAATTCGGAGTTTGGGAACATACTCTTGTGCGCGAGCTTGCCCATTATCAACCGCACATTGAAGTACTAGTAATTGAGCTTCCAACTCTTCTATTTCATCTTGTAGATCAGGCATGATTGCAACAACTTCAGTCATTGCTGTGCAAGCCCTTCGGCTTTCATCTAGTTGGATATGTAATTCTCAAATTTTCGTCTCTTCCACCTCGACTTTCTCCTCGAGGCCCTATATGATGTAGCACAACCTAGTAATTGTCACCTCAAGCGCATCCACGCGCTATTTTGTATTCCTCTTTTGAGGATCTACGACTTTTGTGGTGTTTGATATAATTGGATTCATAGCTTTCTTATCGAGGGTCGTGAGCCACAGCTTTGATACCAACTTTCACTGGGTACCTTTCTTCTTTCCACATAAAGGGATACCGTGCGGCAGTAATCTGTACCGCTAGACTACTTTTCGCCTTTTCTCGATTGTTTCGGGACGAAAGAAGATTTAATTACAAGTTGTAGAAAACTTACATTGAAAGTAGATTGATGAAAGCGAAAATTACAATTGATGAAAGCGGAAAATTACAATTGCTGGTGCAGGGGGCAAACACCGGTAAGTTCGAAAGATTTTTGAATGACTAATACTCCCTATAATAGCTTGTGGAACAAAAATCTAAGTAATATGATTAGATGTTTAAATGACAAGGAATCATAATAAACGTTTATCAATATTAGAGCTATTTTACAATTGAAATAAACTATTACAATGAAAAGGAAATTACAACTCAAATTGAACTAATATTTACAATGTGCGGTCAAAGTTGGGCAAACTACAGCTGCGATTGAGTCAATGGGCTAAGTAAAGATTCGGTCCTTGACACCAAGTCATTTAATTTCGCGGGTTGGACGTGGGTTTCAATTGTTTATCAACCAAGTGATTGAGGATCTACATTCCTTTGATAAAGAGAGGCTCAGTGGTCGAGGCACATGTTTATCACGCTTCAGAGGCCAATGCATAAATAGTCATTTCTTGATACATGGACGTGCAATAGAGTCCTTGTATGGCTAACATGAAATCTTGATGGACAATTATTATTTCTGCGCATAATAGTATTTTTTTGATGTAGGACAAACTACATCTCCTCAACAAAGTACACATGTAAATAATATATAAGCTTATGTAAATGAATTCCAAATCAAGATTTTAAAGAATGTGTTTTGAAAAAGTAGTCTATAAAAAAGAGTGGTGGACTTCATTAAATAATGGACATTATATGAGCCATGAGGTGAATTGAGATTGTTTAATATAATATTTAATAATGGTCTTGATTATATATAAATAATGTGAAAATTACATCCACACATGTTTTTAAAATTTACAATTCAAAAATGAAGTTTAAAAAGTTTTTATTAAAAAAATCAGATGAAAAACCCGATAAAAAGGGAACCCTCGCACCCATTCGGTATGGGTCCTGGTTGGGATCAAGTTGGTTGAGGATTTTACCATCCGTATATGGTACCAAAATAGAATTTGTCAGTAATCTTTAATCAAAGAGAAAACTGAGATTTGGTTTCGCCAGCTTAAATTTGGTTTATAGGTAGTGGTGGATTGAAAATGAGGCGAGGCATGGGAGAATAGGGGTACGAGGGAAGATGAACAAAATTGCATTTATTATATTGTATATAAAATTGCATTTATTTATTTTATTTTAAATTTTAGTGGGTTTTACATTTTACCGTTGACTTAAAACCAATGTGCTGGTCAAATGAGCAAGTTAACTTATGCTAATTTTTCGCCAGTTTAGGGAAGTATCGAGCCAAAAAAATCCAAGGTAGGGATGAATCTTCAAATTTTCGGAAAGATTGGGGATGAAAACCACAATTTACCCTTCAAAAATTTAATGGAGGTTTGGGTGGATCTTTCCGGCGGCAATTTCGGACTTAGTTTGACCATTGATGGCTAAATATATGAGATTAGATTAATGTGTTAAACGTTGTTTATATTTATATTTTATTTTTAAGTATAAAGTGCCATATATAGATAAATAAGTTTAGAGCCTATTTTAGCCCTTTTTTTTTTTTATCCAAACTATATTTTGTAATAGTATTTTGATGGAAAATACGTGGTTAAACAACTAAAAAGAAATTTTAAGTTTACATGTAATATTATTTTATTAAAAAATATATGATTGAAAATAAGATTAGAAAAATATATTTTGAAAATAATGAGGACCAAATAATGACTTAATAAAGTTGTTGTGCTTTTTGACTTTTTTACTCTGCTATGCGTAAATCTATCGTCGGTGGCTTGTACTATTTATCACAGGATTCTGTTTGTGATTAAAAATGACTACAAGTAAAGAAACAAACCCAAAAGTAAGGTCTAATGGTCCGTTTGAAATGACTTTTGCTTTTACTTTTTACTTCTTGTAGAAAAGTTTTTGGAGAAAGTTACCTTAATTTTTATTTAAAAACTGATTTTTAAAAGCACTTCTTATTTTGAAAATACTTTTAGAGAAAATTACATTGAACTAACTTCCTCTAAAAGTTGTTCTAATTGCTAGAAACGCTTTCATAAAATTAACTAAATGAGTCCAAAAATAATTTTTTCAAAAGCTCGTTTTGACTTTTTATAAGATATATCAAGTGAGCCCTAAGACTAACGGCCGTAGCTGATGCCACTGTACTATTAAAGCTTGAAACAGTCGTGATCGATTAGCAGCAATTTTTAGTTGAGACTTCGAAGTTGCATTTTGGTTATAAAAATCAGTAAGGTTGAAGAAATAATAGGGCAATTATTCTTGGGACTGCTTCAGGATCTCCAAAATTGCAATGTTTCATCATTCATGTACTCCAACTTGACGGCTACTGGTTCATGCGAATCATGTTTTTTAAAGTCCTTGCTTGTATATTTATAAAAATACATTTTTTTTCTCCATCTTATTTTTAATCTTACTTTAATAAAATAATAATATAGGCAAATTCAATTTTTTTTTTAATTTTTAACCATATATGCTCCATCAAAATATTATTCTAAAATACATTTTGGACAAAAAATAGAGCTCAAACAGGAACTAAATCATCTTCAATGGGTCACATTAGGGTTCTATTTGAACTCCATTTTTAGTAAAAGTTTTGCAATAGTATTTTTTAACTAATGTATAGTTAAAGGCTTTAAATTTACGTATAAATTTATTTTATTGAGAGAATATGGGATTAAAAATAAGATTGATAAAAATTAGTTTTTTTGGATAATATGACTCAAGCAGAGGCTAAATTGATGTAATTTTTACGGTCATTTTGCAAATTCATCTTCAATTATAATACAAAATATTACAACAATTTAATAGTGTTTCCTTTATTATTTATTTCTCAATAATTAATTTATTTTAAAAATTATTTAATTACAAATTATATTTTTTACTAAAATTATTAAATTAGAAAATATATTTAACGAACTAAAATATTGTTTATTAATAGATTTTAAAAAGGTATTGCACTCAATACCACAATTAAAAAAATTACATTTAACCTACAAAAAGGTTGCATTTAATAAAAACTACAACTAATTTTGTCATTTAATTCTCCTACTTAGTATATCTATCTCACAAATGATTAATTAATGTATTTCGAAATGCAATATGCGCTTCTTTATCATTGACTTATCTATATAGAGCAGGGAATTCTTGAAATTCGGGTATTTTCATCCATAATCATCTCAACTTCTAGAGTTGACGCTTCCAAAGTCAAGGATTTCAAAGTACCTTCGGTTCTTTTGGTGAATATTTGATGGTCTTGAAGGGTCTGAAAATGATTTTCAAGAATAATTTTTTTAAAAAAATTTAATGTTATATTTTACTTTAAATTTTATTTTTTAGATATTTAGTTGTTCTAGTACTCATTTCTTCTTAAACTCTAATTATCAAATTTGTAACCTCTGAGTTTTAATAAGTAATTTTATTTATGATTATACTATTTGTACATAAAAATGATATATAAGGGATTACATAAATTGATGTGGAGGAAAAAGATTGAATGAAAAAGTTGATTGTGTTTTAAATTAGCAAATAGTAGAGTGTCATGTGACATTATGTAATCCGTTATATAAATCTTTATCTACATGTAGCAAAATCATTTTCTTTATATCTATTTGATGGTTAATATTTCTTACGAATTAGAATTTACAAATAAATATTAATTAGAAATAATAATCAAATTAAAAATATATAAAATAAAGTTAAATCCCTAAATAATAAAAAGGATACAAAATTGATATAATAAAAATTAAAATTTGTTGTAATATAAAATGAATGGCAAAAGGGGAATAATTAAAATTTTCAAATTTTACACCAAATTGATATGGTGTTTAGCGTACCATTAGAGAGGATTGTTGCACCAAATTTATGTTTTTACACCAATTTTATGTAATCAAAATTGGAGTAGACGAAATATTACAACTCAAAAGTTCATCAATCTAGACTTCAACTAAAACTTAACTTCGAAACAACTTATCTTTAAAAAGAGAGAGATGGTCCAAAGGGTTTTGCTGGTTACTTTTTAACTGACCTAAAATGTTAATAATTAATGGTAAGACGACAGTAAATAATACAGAACAATAGAAACATATAGTACTCGTACTTTTAAGTTTTAAGGTTGATATTTCAAGCTCCTGTTTGGTGTGAATTAAAATCAGATTTTTAATGGGTTTTGATAAAAATTAATGA
Source organism: Fraxinus anomala (assembly GCA_903798345.1). Taxonomy (NCBI): domain Eukaryota; kingdom Viridiplantae; phylum Streptophyta; class Magnoliopsida; order Lamiales; family Oleaceae; genus Fraxinus; species Fraxinus anomala. The sequence goes on from CAIGRN010066106.1 coordinate 5,090, forward strand.
AATGTGTGGTTGAAAAGTTATATATTTTATAAAATATATGATTTTTAATCCCTATCCGCTAAATTTCACACGAGATTTAATCACATGTTGAAACAAGTGAAGCTTTAAACATTTTTTACTTTAAAAAGTCAGATTTTTATGCCATTATTAAGATTTGGCATTCTTCAAATATGGGTGGGTCTATCTTATCTCTTTGTCTCCCACTCACTGTTAGTAGTCAAAATCGTGTTAGGTTTAACAACATAACAACGGTACGCTGCAAGATTTTTAATGTGCATCTCCACGAGCATCCTCACCAAACAGTTTTAATTTTAACTATTTGTGACATCTAAGCTTCATTTATTTAACATACTAACGTGTCAAAAAATATTTTCTTGGAATAAATTATAACTGTATGATTCCTTTATAATGAGGATATTGTAGATGACATGGCCAGGCCCATGATTCAAAAATCTTGCCGGAATGAGCCTTAGAAAGTAAATCGTACACATACAACTCAACTAACTTTATACGCTCTAACTATATTATTACTACTATACAAGTTTACTTGTTATTTTAATTGTACATGATAAATGTCAACAAATAGGAAGAAATATTTCAAGATTTGACTACTCATCTTTACGTATGTTGAAAGTAATGGCATTACGGAAATGGACACGACATTTCATATCAAGTAAAATTGATATCAAATCATGGTGGGTAAAGGGTTATTTATTTGCTACTTTATCATATAGGTTTCACACCGTGGATGGAGATGAGAATGGGGTGTAAAGTGGTCCGAGTCGAATCAGCAGGACCCGATTTTGAGTTTGCTTGTGTCAAGCTGTCCTTGAACTGGTACAATCCATTTAACGAGACTCAGTATAACTGAGTCATGTTACATTTAAGATTTCTTTTCTTTTACTTTTGGCATAAGTTCTCTTATTTACTTTTTGTTTTCTAAGTGGTAGCCCACCGGGCAATGAGTCTTTAGAATCAAGCTAATATGATTCAACGGTTAAAACATGCCATGCCTAACCTTATTTTGATGTGATCGGCGATTTAGATTGTCCGACACCTTTTTGACACTTTTAGAATGAGATGGACGAGAGAGAGATTCTATAAAAATTGTCTTTTCAAAAACAAAAATATCTTCCCATTTTCAATCCTCCATTCAGCGAAATGATAGCAATATTCTTGGTGCAATGTTCATAGAGATGCCTTGCTTCTTATTTACAAAAGGGAAAGTAATGGGAATAATTGAAAGAAAAAGTCATCACACGATAAGGGATTGAATTATTAAGCATCTCCCTTGTATTTTTCTCTCAAGTTTCGCTATCCAGATTACTAATATGACGTCATCCAGCCATGATGACTTAAAAATTTTCAAAGAAACCTATGATTATATCTTCATTGCCATTTCTTTAGTAAAATTAATTATTTTCTGTAACTTTCTTTTTGACTATTTCTGGTGAAATCATTTGAATTTGATAAGTGACTATTTCATTGAGATATTTTTTGAGTAACTATATGTAGCAGTGTTAATGAAACAAAGTTTTCAAATATCAAATTATTCTCATGTGATGTTGACTTCTCTTCTTCTTCTTTTCTTTTTTCACATAAATGCCTTGTTCCTTGTTTGATCCTCATAATTTTTAAAATATATTTCTCTCTCTCATTTTTAACCACACGTTTTTTAATAAAATAATTACATACAAATTTTTTTTAAAAAAATCTTATTTTTTAATCACATTTTATCTATCAAAATACTATTCCAAAATACATTTTACGGTATGAAATGCTCTTAATTTCCAAATATTTCCTGAACATTGTGTTGCAAATATCTAATAAAATGGTTTGTCACGGCCATTGAGGGCATAATTTCTAACAAGTTAAAAATATTTTTTTAAAAAAATACACACACACGACAGGTCAAAACAAGTCCATATTTTGAGAATTTCTGCTCAATATTTGGAAAAACGCGTGTAATTATAAGACACATCCGCAAAGAGTAGAACGTGTTCCGAAATATCAAAAGAAAGTCAATAACCAACACGTATCAAATACCAATGCTCCATTCCATTCGAGGTGGAGTGTCCATGCTTCGGAGATGAGCTCTCAAACTATAACCTTAGAATGCCCCAAACCCAAGACAAGGCAAAAGCAGCATCTAACATTGTCGAGATTGTGCTCAAATTTCTTCCCCCATGCCCATGGAGTGGAATATAAGCATCCAAAAGTGAACTCGATATTTATTCAACAGGAAGCTGCTTCACAAGGCTGCGAATAAAACGATTGAGGGATCTTCTAGCACTTACGACCGTAGCATCTGGTTTACCATTTCCCTCTGAACTAATCCGACCCTCTTGCTCTTGCATAGAATGTACTTTACGTAACAGTTGCCGCAGTTCCTGGATTCGTAGAACAGGAGAATAATTCACATCAGCAAGAATAACTCTACAAGATACACCCTTAAGTACTATAAATTTTAAGATGCCACCGAACGTGAGTATGTTGACTAAATTATGCTGTTACTGTTACCAAGAATCCATGTCGAGAAAAGAAATGAAATCCATTCAACACCAATATACAACATACTTCGTATTTAAATACAAACATACCTGTAAACTGTAAATTATTCAATGCACCATAATCGAAAGCAAATAAAGTAAATGAAATTAATTGCCTATCAATTTGCAGCTAGAGCTAAGCAATTGGCTTTAGCGGCGGATCTAGGAATTCAGGTGAGCATGAGCGGCGTCCAATATAAGGAAAAAAATACCTAGCTAATGCACCAGCTTTTCTTGCATGGCAAACATGGCAAAATTTCATTTGAATTCTACTAGGTCCTAGAGGTACAACATTTAGGAGTCAAAACACCTTCTTGGGGGCATTGCAGCACTTACCTTCCTGTTTGGAATACAAGAACCAATGAACCATAAACTACCTAGCCCTAGATGAGTGCATAATCCATACCTCCTAAAAAGAAATACAGAGATTTTTCTCATGTCAGTCTATTTATCAGACACCAGATATTCAGGTTGTAAGAAGACATCAGGTGAAGATACCCTTTTTCACTAATATCTGGTACAACATAGAGCCTTCGCAGTATTAGAGATCCTAATTCCACTGATTTTTTATCTGTAACTAGAAATGCAGAATTCGGATTATAAATTCTATTCTCTATCCTGCGGTAGGATTCAGTAGAGCCAGCAGCCATCAAGTGCCAATGTCATTTGTTTTACAGGATCTAGTGATGCAAAAGCCCATGCACACACAAATACAGAACTTCTCCATTGGTCAAGTGTGATAGGCAAGTGAGATAAATTAAAAAACATTTTAACACCTTGATTGATTTTGTTGAAGACAAAATTTAAATGAATAAACTTGTCACCTCTCTAAGGGTGTGAGTTTTAGATGAGGTGGTTCAACATATTTGAATCAGAGTGCAGAATTAGTAACATCAAAATAAACATCACAAGATAATCTTAAAAGCAATAGATCCAGAAATTTAATATGTTTTCTCAGACAACCAAGAGTTGTGTACGACAGCTAGTGGCTTCTACTTGACACTTCAAATCAGAGGGGAGAAACTGACCTGACGATCAAACTCAACCCCTCGAAGTGAATAAATTTCGTTGGTAATGCCTACGTCCTTGTTAACCAGACCCTCAAACCATCTTATTGCTATATCAACATTGTACTCAGAATCCTGTAAACAAGAAGCAACGAAAGTAAGAGGAAAAGTATCATGTTATTATTTATTTAAATTCCAAATTTTGATGAAATTGTGAGTAAATCGAAATGGTTCTATAATATAAACAACCTATGAATTGACAATAAAAACACTTTGCAAGGATGAAGTTTTAAGGAACATAAACCATAATACCACCGGAAGGTAACCTGACTGTGGAGGCTGAGATTGATGATACCAATTGATGTTGGAAGGCAGAAGACAAGAACAGGAAATGCATTTATGTTGCCTAAATACTCAAACGAATATCTTTTTCTTCTAGATACATAAGTGTATTTTATACATTTATTCGGACTTAAAAATATAGACATTTAATAATTTTTTTGAACAATTATAACCTAATTTATTGTATATTTCGTTTATTAGGTGAAACTCAATGAAATGAAGTGGATTTGAAAGAAAGAAGTGAAAATTGGAAAAAAAAGGGGCAAGATCCAAAGTTTGAGGACTAAAGTGTAGATACTCAAAACTTGTACCGAAACTCATGATGAAAATTCGAGAATGCTAAGGGTCAATTGGATGCAATTAGAAGTCAAAAGAAGTTAAATATGACCAAAATATTTTCACGAATCAATTTTCAACCGCACAAGAACATTCCGGATTTTCAGCTGAAGATTGTGACCCCTTTTTGGCCTAGTAAAAATTCAAATTGGAAAATAGCTATGTCTGGTAAAGTTATAGCCCTTTGAGTTATCTTTACAACCCAATTTGAATCGCCTAAATAGAATATCGAAAGAGAAAGTTACGACAAAAACACTGAAGAAGGCGCAGAGTGGGAGCAGCAGGTGGCGCCTAGGTGCCCACTCTCGGGAAGAAGACCAGATTTGTGGCGCCTAGGCCGCCAAAAATAGGGTTTTCAAGTGCAATTCATCTTTTTAAAAGCTCAATTCAACCAAAAATCGTCCAAAACTTAAAGAAGAGATAAATACAACTCTAGTTCCACACAATTTTAGGAAAGAGAAAAGTACATAATCATTAAGATCAAAGAGCAAAAGTTAGGGTTTGAAGACTTTTGAGGTTGAAAAAGATTCTTGGTATAAGATCCAATTCTTTCCATGATCAGGATTTCAAAACCTAGTTATGAACTATATACTTTTTGTTTTTCTTTCATTATTATAAGTACCTAAATTCATAGCTAGGGCGAACAATATAATCTATGTGTGACTATTTATTTCTTTTATTCAAGATTCTAGTTTTTTAAATGTATACATGTTGATTTTATTCATAAATTTAATGCTTTGAATTCTTTAGCCAATTATTAATAATTTTGTGATCGAGATGTGAGTTTAGACCATATAGTAAAATTCTGTAATTTAGTATAACGTGTAGATGAATTCTTAGAACAAATACTTCGTTTAACTAAGGTTGATTCACATAGAGATGTGGAATTGAATTAGATAAATAGACTCACTGAGAACTCGAGAGGGGTAAATTGAATACTTTAGAAGAATTCGATCGAATACTACAATAGTAATGAATCTTGATTGGCGAATTAAATGGGATCCATATATAAAATTGTAAATCCTAGCATCCACATTCGTACTTTTAAAATCCAAATTCGATAAATTGTGTACGTTAGATTAAATTAGTTTAATTAGAGTAATTTAGAAACCAATCACAAAATTATTATTTGTTTTCGATCAAAATAAAGTTTGGAATAATTTAATCTAGTAGTTCTCGTGAGAATGATATCCGGACTCATTGGTCCACTATATTACTTGTTACGGTTCGTACATTTATGAGATATAAAAATCAACAACAATACAAAGAAGAAATAGAACAGGAAAAAAATAATATGCTGAATGGAAGTCTCACTTGGGTTTTTACCTTTTACAATCAACCTAGTTGAAGGGCAACAAAAGAGTTATAAAAATCTTAACACATAGTAATACCTCTTCATCATTCTCAGATTCAATTTTTTCTTCTTGTTGTTCATCATCTTCATTGGTTTCCAGTGTCTCCAAACCACATAAATGCTTTGAATTCTTTGGCCAATTATTAATAATTTTGTGATCGAGATGTGAGTTTAGACCATATAGTAAAATTCGGTAATTTAGTATAACGTGTAGATGAATTCTTAGAACAAATACTTCGTTTAACTAAGGTTGATTCACATAGAGATATGATATTGAATTAAATAAATAGACTCACTCAGAACTCAAGAGGGGTAAATTGAATACTTTAAAAGAATTTGATCGAACACTACAATAGTAATGAATCTTGATTGGTGAATTAAATGGGATCCATAAATAAAATTGTAAGTTCTAGCATCCACATTCGTACTTTTAAAATCCAAATTCGATAAATTATGTACGTTAGATTAAATTAGTTTAATTAGAGTAATTTAGAAACCAATCACAAAATTATTATTTGTTTTCGATCAAAATAAATTTAAGAATAATTTAATCAATTGTTAGATAGTAGTTCTTGTGAGAACGATATCCGGACTCATTGGACCACCATATTACTTGTTATGATGCGTACATTTACGGGATATAAAAATCAACAACAATACAAAGAAGAAATAGAACAGGAAAAAAAATAATATGCTGAATGGAAGTCTCACTTGGGTTTTCACCTTTTACAATCAACCTAGTTAGAAGGGCAACGAAAGAGTTATAAAAATCTTAACACATAGTAATACCTCTTCATCATTCTCAGATTCAATTTTTTCTTCTTGTTGTTCATCATCTTCATTGGTTTCCAGTGTCTCCAAACCACATAATTCCTGAAACTTACTCTGGTCACCATCTTTTGTGGCCTGAATCAAACCATCCATTAATTCAGGCTCCACATCTCGAAGCAATCTTCCTACCACGGCAGTGGAAGATATTATTCACATCATTGTTAGAATATATCATTTCATGAGCATGCTTGGCTAAGCTTAAAAGGTTCCTTATATACCTCTTCTGAGAAACATTTCTCTACAAGCTTTTTTGACATGCTTAGCCAAACATGCAACATAACTACATATTATAAAGAGCATCAAGGATGCTTTCAGCTTCCCTAAACTAAAGACAATTAGACTATGTACTGAATAACAATTAAAATTATCTGGCCTTTGAATTAATCCACTAAATGCCATAACATGAAGTCATGAGACGAGATATCTTACAACCGCTGTCACTACCAAGATTAACAGTACCACTGAACAAGACATCATTTACTAATTAGTAATCAGTACATAGATATCAGGAACTTTTTTTATGTTTTCTTGCCTAATCCACTGAAGAAGATGAGAAAATAAGTGTATTATTTGTCATTTCTGACTTGAATAGAACCTTTTCAGTCTTTGGGACTTGATCTTTGTCACTTGACGTAGGCCTTTTCAACAGACCCGTATCCTAAGAACTTTAAATTTAACTCGAGCATGACATACTAAAATTACAGCTTTACAAATCAAATTAGACAAATAACCTTGACAAGAATGGAGACTCAATCACGTGTGTTCCTGGGGATTTTACAAGCATCCATATCTTTCTCTTCAACTATTTCAATGAAACTTTTGGCATTAGAAGATGCTAGAAGTTATGGTTGGTCTAAAGCTTCTTATGTTAAAATAAACAGGTCTAAAGCTTCTTATGTTGAAATAAACAGGTATAGACACATTCACACAGATATGTACCCTCTTAGTTTGTCTTTACTCCATTCAATATCTATGTATTAATATCCCAATTATCACTATAAACCTATATTCTAAATCATGAACTACAATGTGGATGGTTTTTATCTTTTGTAATGGTGCTACAATTTGATTTTAGGACATTAATTTTAGAAAAATGAAGTGATGACAAATGGAGAGGATCCTAATACTCAATAAAAATAATGTGAAGTTGATATTTTCGACAGGAAGTATCGAAAACTGTAAATATGTACAACAAGCAACAAACTGAATCTAGTTCCGAATAAAACTTTATACATATAATGAATAACAGAAATCATTTAAGGTCGCTCCAACTTCATTGGAGCTTAATGTAAACACTGTATCTCAAAACTACTATGACATTTGAAATGTGCATCTGATAACAAGTATTTCTTAGTCATACATAAGTTTATTATCCCATCTGAAGAAGTTTATTATCCCATCTTATTTCACGTGAATCCCTGTAAGCTTATACAGAGTTTTATGGTAAAATCGTGGGAATTCAAGACTACATTTCATACCAGCCTCCTAAAAATGGAGACTGACAATCCTTAAGTTTTCATTGACTGAATCCCAATTATGTATTAGTTATAAAATATAACTCCACTGACTGAGCTTGTTACGCTTTCCATCCATATTGGAACATTTAGTCTGCAAAATTGATGTCAAAAAATGATAAATCCATTCAAACGACTTCATTAATTTCTCACAAGTCACAGCAGACATTATAGATTTTATTTTTTTACCAGCATAAGCTTTATTAATCAAGAAAACACAACATATGATTCTAGTTTATCATTAATTACAGAGTAACGACTCCAAAAGTGCAAGAAAAAATTGATCGTTTAGGCATTGCTCACCTATATAATTGAATTGCCTTCGCTTCCCTTCTCGAACATCGCGACTTAGCCTCTGAGACAAACAATCAAACAATTTATCTACCAAAAGACATCGAAATTACAGAAAATATAAAACGCACTAAAACTAAAATTTGTTCAGTTCATGAAAATACATGTTTATTGAGATAGATGAAACTTGAAACAACTACCTTTACTAGCATGAGAGCATCGAAAACCTCTTGTTCAAGCGACGCCACTCTGCATTCATATAAACAAGCCAAAGCCAGATTTTATCATGATACTTCGTCATGATTTGCACGAGGAGTGATTTATGAATGAGCAATTTCGGACAAGGTACCTGAGAATGCGTTTGATTTGAAGAGGAGAGAAATTGGCTAGTTCCATTGCCCAGCGGACGGCGTGGCGAGCCTCGCGCTTCTTCTCATTACGGCTCTTCTTTATTATATCGGAGGAGTCGCTATCGCTATCATTGGAACCGGACGGCGAAGGAAAATCACGCTGTTTAAGAGCGCGTGAGCGGAAATGCACACGGTGATTTAGGGAGGGAAAGAATGCGGAGAACGGAAGCTTGTTAGATGAACGTGGTGAAGGGAAGTGTAGGTTTAGGATACGATTCAATACTGCGCCGGCGGAGAAATGGTGGTGCCACCGCTGCAGCCGTATTAACGGTCTCACCACATGAGCCATCTCTCAGTCCTGTATTCCTCTATCCGGTGGATGCAATTTTACCGTGTGTTCCAAAGTTTAAAAGAGTCCAATTTTCTACTCCTATAACTAAAGTCACTGTTCTGTGACTAACAATGTGAAGGTTAATTTCAGCAATGGTATTTGAAGTTTATTAAAAAATTTCAAAATGGTTATTGAAATTTTTTTCTTACAATAATGGTCATTAAGATTTACTCGGCTGGAGACGTTAGCAAAAAAATTTGTGACACATTAAACGCTAACATGGACACTAATGGCGTTAACTAGTACTCCATGTCAGATATAATCGTAAAATTTATAGTAAAAAATTGAGAAAATAGATTTAAACTTTTATGTTAAGAAAAGTTGATGAAGAACATGAAAAATCTGCAATGAGAATTTCGTCAAGATGAAAGATTTGAGTATGATTATGAATCGCTGTTTTCAAACGATATTTGCCTCCACCGAAATAAGTGTCTGAAGGTTTCAATGACAAATATATTACGGGAGTAAACAAACCTTAATCCAAATTTAAATCGAGCAAACAACACTTGAAAAAAGAAATTTTGAAGAACAATATATAAAACTAGGTTTAATATTTGATTTTGGAAGTCGATAAATGAATTTGATGTTTGTGATATGTTTTCTAACATGAAAATCATCCATATATATATAATACAACCTTCATGCACGAAAATGTGCAAAAATCAAGAGGTCTCACCACATGAGCCATCTCTCCGTCCTGTACTCCTCTATCCGGTGGATGCAATTTTACCGTGTGTTCCAAAGTTTAAGAGTCCAATTTTCTACTCCTATAACTAAAGTCACTGTTCTGTGACTAACAATGTGAAGGTTAATTTCAGCAATGGTATTTGAAGTTTCTTAAAAAATTTCAAAAAATGGTTATTGAAGTTTTTTCTTACAATAATGGTCATTAAAATTTACTCGGCTGTTTTGTGACACATTAAACGCTAACATGGACACTATGGTGTTAACTAGTACACCATGTCAGATATAACCGTAAAATTTATAGTAAGAAATTGAGAAAATACATTTAAACTTTTATGTTAAGAAAGTTGATGAAGAACGTGAAAAATCAGCAACAAGAATTTCGTCAAAATGAAATGTTTGAATATGATTATGAATCGCGGTTCCCAAACAATATTTACCTCCACCAAAATAAGTATATGAAGGTTTCAATGACAAAATATATTACAGGAGTAAACAAACTTTAATTCAAGTTTGAATCGAGCAAACAATACTTGAAAAAAGAAATTTTGAAGAACAATATATAAAACTAGGTTTAATATTTGATTTTGGAAGTCGATAAATGAATTTGATGTTTGTGATATATTTTCTAACATGAAAATCATCCATATATATAATAATACAACCTTCATGCACAAAAATGTGCAAAAATCAAGTTAAAAATGTGTGAAACCCTTCGAAATGAAGCTGAAATTCAAAAGTCAATGGTAATCACCCAGTAGGGTAAATTGGCCTCTGTAATTGCAACACAAGGTCGGGCAATTGCCCATGCCATTTTTCTGCCTCCACCGTTTTTTTTTTTTTTTTT
>CAIGRN010066121.1:0-23677 GCA_903798345.1 Fraxinus anomala
AAAAAAAAAAAATGTAGTTAGGGATGATAAAAGAATATTGTTAAACCCGATACTCATGCGACCCCAAACGAGATGGAAACGGGGCAGGGGCGAGAATGGGAAACATGGTTCCCGTCCCTTTTAAAATTTATTTCAATGTGAAGTTTTTTATCATATAACAAGAAAGAATTATCATCATTTCTAAAGATAATATGGGTTGTTCTTAGCAAAATGGAAAAAAAAAATTTTTTTTATCAATTAAAGATAAAAAAAAAAAAGCAAATAAAAAATAAATGGGACGATAAACGGGACAAGGGACCCGTCCCGCCTTAACCGGGTATAGGGTGAGAAAGATGTCAAAAATACCATACGTGACGGGGGACGGGAAATGGCCGACCAGTGTTGTTGCCATCCCTATATGTAGTGAAGGTAGATGAGTTCAATCAAGTCATACATTTAAAAGTCAGTCACGACACAAGCTTGGCTAACAATTGAGTTGACAGTGTCCTACGAGCCATTTTGGCATATGCACACTCAATGGAAGTGGTTACACACTCAAGTAGGGCACGATCAACCCATAGCATAAGTGACTCAGCCTTTATGTTCAAACTATTATATTAACAGCTTTGGGAGGGAATTTTCCCTCTGACCCCTCATGGCTTTAATTTATGTAGCGTCTTTCATTATTCGAATATAAGACATCTGTTTTATGATAAATGTAAGTTGAATCATGATATCAATTGAACAATAAATGAGTTATTTCTTTGTAAATTTCATATGTTAAAATCCCACCATGATCTCTTCCTTAATTGGGGGAAGAATCCGCACAAACCGAGTTATTTGAGGAATGTATTGAGATTACACAATGTATTGTTGGTAAACAAGGATCGATTTTTAAGACGGGTATGGAATGTATCATACGTACTAATTCGTTTAGGAAGATTTTGAACTCATCTTACCTATTACGAATTTTTGTCGTATCTCTCGGGATTTGAACTCAAAAATCTCTACCTTTTAGAGTTTGAACTCATCTTACCTATTATGACTTTTTGTCGTATCTCTCGGGATTTGAACTCAAAAATCTCTACCTTTTAAAATACTTAAGTCCTAAATCGAACGTATGTACGATATAACGGTTTGAGCATAAAGGTTCATATCGTTACACATAGTCCCAAATACATAAGATGTAAGATGTGTCTAATTATTGGAGAGTACAAAACATGGATTAATTCGGCCGAAATTTGAAGGATTTGAGTAATGTGACAACCACCTTACTAACTTGGCGTCATAAACTTAGCCTTTCAGATCATTCACTGATATGGGATTCTTTGTCAACTTACCAAAAATAACTTCACCGTTGTAATTAGTAGCCTATAAATCTACATAGACAGAAATGATCGAACTCGTCAAAGAACAAGAAAATGCCACAGCAGCTGAAACCAAATAATCACAATTTGGAAATAGATTATTTTTGTCCAATCCAAGATAAACTTAATCAAAGATTGAACCAATAAAGTTTAACATGAAAACATGGAAAAACACAAAGAAAGAAAAAAAAAAAGAAGAAATAATGATAGAAATACAATAATCCTAAGATGTTTTATGTTCATCTTGTTCAGATGAAGCTGGAGCTGTCCAATACAATTTCACTGCAAACGAAAGCTTTTCCCTTTGTAGTGGTCCATCTTCATGATCTACAAACTTACTTTCCCAATTCAATCCATCTGCAATCCTCTTGACTTTCACCAACATATCTACGTTGTCTCGGATAATCAAACTTCCTTCTGGTCGTAAAATCCGATCCATTTCTAACATAATATCTTCCATTTCACATCTGCAACACAAATGTGCACGAAAAATAAATGTTACATAGAGATTTAATCACAGTTGAATTTCTAAATATATACATTTTTCTCATAAAGAAACAATCATCTTAAGGCATGTTCAGTACGTTGGACTCGCTTCAATCTCCTATTGTCTAAACCAAAATTAATCCAGAGTCTAGTTACCTATTCTTGTAAAGAGTAAACACCGAGTCAGCATGAATTAGGTCATATGTTCTGGGGTAAGTTGACAATGCTTCACACCTACACCAAATACGAACATTGTCGCATTAAAATGACATATCTGATTAAAAATTTTTTAAAAATAGTAAAGGTTACTTTAAACACAAACATAAAGTTGAACCATGGATCGAGATTTACCAGTTGTGATAAGTTCCAATCAATCCTCGTTCATAAATGACACCAAGTGTGTTAACCTTAGCCTCAACGGGTACTATGTTCATAATCCAAACTGGATCTTCAGTCAAAATAGCCGCAAATCCACCAAGGTACGCATTCATGTCAAGTATATTGCGATACCTTCCCACTTGTCCAAGTTTGTTATTAACGGTCTTGTAATACGATATTCTTCCTCTCCATAGATGCGAGTTTTGCTGAAAAGTTTCCAGAGTGACACCATTTACCGTCCCCCTAGTAATCCAAGGAGGTACTACATTTAATCTCTTAGGCCATTTTTCCAATTCCCCTCCAGCAACTTCTTCATTGTTTGAAACTTCAGGCAAGGGAGTTAAACAAGTTTCTAAATCTGTATACCTGTACAAGTTCAAAATTATCAAAGGCAGGACATACAACTTTGAAACCACCTAGGGTGATCCAAATGGAACCAGATAAAAGGTCTAAAGTTAAAGTTTCACTGCCTCCTTTTCGACGATGGACCTGTCAAGAGTTCTGTCAACGAGGGACAATCTGGAGTCTAAATTCAAGTTAATAAATATGTCCCTTCCCTTAAAGCTTAGCATTTGAGACAAGTTAGTGCAACTAATACATATACATTTATGAAATTAAAATTCAACTATCAAATAATACATATTCACATTAATGTGCATATGAGTACATGGAAAAAGTCACGAGGTCACAAAATTAATCCTTTTTCTTCTTCTTTAAATCCGGACGATATTTCACAAGAATTTCAATGACAACCGGCTAATTTTACCCTACGAACACATGTATGATTCTAGTACGAGGAATCAAGGAACACAAACCAAGCTTTATCTGGATCCTGGGCAGGGCAGAATGGAGGATTTTTTACTGTCTTGTGGAACTTTTTGCAGTGCAAATGATTGGTTGGTTTCTGCCATATAGCTATATCACCCTTTTCAACCAGTTTTTTCCAGCATATGCTTTTTGTTATATTCTCTATTTGCATTTGTTCTGCATTCAAATCCTCCGCCGTTCTCTGCCACCCTTTCCAGTGGTTCTTCCAGTTGATTGGTGGACCGGAGAGAATCCAGTAGCCACCGGACCTTAACACTCTATCAACTTCCATCAAGTAGGTGCCATCTGTTTAACAAAACATCAACACAACTATTTTAGGAACTAAGTAAATTTTAAAGTTTAGATGCGACAAATGCCATAATATATGCCCTGCCAAACTCATGTTTTGGGCTTCCTTGTCAGGTTTGGTACAACCCTGCTTTTTTCTGGGGAGCCAGATTTGGCTTCGTCCACTTTAAACGTTTAGGTGTCATTCAAATGACAAATCCACTACAGAAATCAAAAGTCGAGCAAGAATAATGATGCAATTCTGTATAGATGAAATTACCATATTGACCCCATGGAATGAGGCAACGAGAGCAGTGGGCCATATCAAACGCTCTAGATGGATACGGGAGCCTCTTGGATGCTATAACACCAATCAAAGCAGGAACTCCTCGTTCTAAAGCAAATTGTACCTGTGCTTCATGTGTATCTCTTGGTGCAAATGACATTGCAACAATATTTCTTGACAAAAGATAAGCTCCCCAACTCGCAACCTGTACAATATTTCAATTCCTAACAACTTATTTTTCGTAGAATTATGATAAAACATATTTCTACGTATAAATTCTCATTTCATATCATTAAACGTACCTCACCCGTCTAAGTGGCAATGTCCTCCCCGCCAACTAGACTGGTGAGGATCACCTTTAAAACCAACTAAAACTCTACAAGATTGAAGAAAAAGAAAATCCCTCAATGAAAATAGTAAACATACTTCAAATGCAACCAAATAAAGAAAATAAGGCTTACCCCACAACCAGTATCAATGGCGGTTCTGATGGAGCCATCGTTGAGATTGATCAACTTGCCAATATCGTCAATATATGCACCGGCACCATTAGGAAACATGGTGCCCCCACCGGGGAATCTGAAACGGTCACCTTCATATCTAATCCAATTTTGTACAGCCTTCTCCACAGTCAATTCTTTATGTGGTACATTGGCGTACCACACCAGACCACGGCTGAGCGGCCATTTGAATGGATTCCGGTAGCCGTGGGGAGCCGGTACACGGCACTTGAGAAGTTCATCCGTCTCTGGGCAGTGTCGTTCTCTATATATCAACCTGTCCCTGTCGAATTTCAATGACCTGTTCTTGTCCTCGCAAGGGGTGTACTCGCTGTATTTTATATCGCATGGCGGGTACTTCTTGACAGTTTCTTCAGGGACTGTGGAGGCGGCGCTTTCATCGGCCGAGTGGTGGGTGGTGAAGTCTAGTTCTGTGCTGCTGCTGGTGGTGGTGGATGATGATGATGATGATGATGAAGATGGTGATGAGTGGGTTTTTATAGTGATGTTTGTAGAAGGAAAGCAAGGGATGGTTGCACGGACAATGGAAGTGGTGGCACCGCTGTGCTGCCAAGCGCCAAAAAGATAGGAGAATGAACATAGTATGGTTACAACCGCCAATGAATATAGGCGAGGCTTTTTCCAGTAAGAGGTGGCGGCCACTGGTGGTTTAGACAGCGGCGTGTAGTATGGTGGATTTGGTCCCGCCATAGATTGTTTGAAAGATTCCTCTAGAAAACGTGAGTATTTATAGAAATGTTAATCTTGGAAGATGGACTTTGGGTGAGAGGGTAGGGGGAGAAATTCGTTGATGGCACTGTTGTACGTGAAAATGCAATATCATATCATTCATTTTAATTAAAACAATTACGATCACTTAAATTAATGCTCCAACACCATTAATTCTAAATTTCATGGTTCTGCACACTTATCAATATCAACTGATACATCATTAATTACATTAAAAAAAATAAGTGGACTTGGAAGCAGTCCTGAACCCTCCCTACACCCCTAAATTTAGTAGAGGCATCATTTAAGCCCCTGTTTGAAACCCATTTTATTTCTCATTCTATTTCTCATTCTTCATTTCAACCACACATTCTATCAATAAAATAATATTACACATAAACCCAAAAACTCTACTTATTTTTTAACCACACAATCTTCTATCAATCACTGTTCNTCTTCATTTCAACCACACATTCTATCAATAAAATAATATTACACATAAATCCAAAAACTCTCCTTACTTTTTAACCACACAATCTTCTATCAATCACTACTCCAGAATTTTTTTTATACCCAAAATGGGTGTCAAACAGGGGCTAAATAAAAATATTTCAAATTTAGAACTAACGAAGTGTGCCGTGATTTGACTAAATAATCTTACCACATTTTCATATAAAATTGCCTCATTAAATTTTTGTTCCCTTCGACGGAGGTGTATCTATCCTCTAGCAGTGGCTGGTGGGGTGGGGGAAGGAAACCATGAAGCAACGCTAAATCCGCGTCTTAAAAATTCTGTACCAGTTAAGCAATGTATCAAGTCCACTTTCAAAGTTATGTATAAAAACGATTTTAATAGGTATGTGAAATGGAAACAAGCTGGAATGAGAAAATGTGATTGAAAGGGTCATTTTTATAATATTTTGGTGGGAATTAAAATCAAGTTTTTAGTAAATTTTGATAAAAATTGATAAATTATGTAGTTGAAAAGTTGTGAATCCATGAAATATGTGGCTAAAATTAATTATTAACTTTGACTTACATTAAAATCTAAATTTTAGTTTCTAGTAAGTAGGACTTAGAGTCGTATTTAAATATTCTTGTCATAAAGTGTTAGTTTACTGTTTGCTATTTTAAAAAAATTGTTTGCTTGTTGACTTGTAAGTTAGATTGTTAAACCCTAAACTTTTGGTTCAATCACCTTAATTGTTCCGTTGAATTTTCGGTGGACCGTTTGAAGAATTGTATTAAAGGGATCAAAGTTGGACATTGGAGTCTTTGGAGCACTAATTTGGACACCTAAGCACCATTCGGGAAGAAGTAATGGATTTTGGACCCGAAATTATGCACCCGTGCCATTCGAGGAGCTAGATTGCTGCTTACTTCCTATTCAAGCGTCGCCCAGCGCTTGTCTGCCACTCGAGCGACAGTGTTATTTTGAGAAATATTTTTTCCATTTTCTGGCTCCTTTTTTTATCATCTTTCCATCTATAATATACTCCTTTGGATCCTATATACTCCACATGATTATTGCATTTGAATGAAATCTTAGACTTCATTGTATAGAATTGGAATATAATTCTTCGTATCTTTTGTTTTCTTATGAACAAAATTCTCCTCATCTACCCATGGTGTTTTCCACATTAATTCTTTGTGTTCTTTGTTGTGATCTTAAATATTTCATATTGTACCACGTAACCTCGTTCCTTCTATTCCTAATAAGTGGTATCAACATGCATAATTCTTTTTTGGATTTTGACAAGTGAATCAGAGCAAAGTTTGGCAATTTCTGGTAAAGCCAGTTCGGTTTCATATTAGTGCAAGGTTTGATCAACTTAGAAC
Organism: Fraxinus anomala; assembly: GCA_903798345.1. Classification (NCBI taxonomy): domain Eukaryota; kingdom Viridiplantae; phylum Streptophyta; class Magnoliopsida; order Lamiales; family Oleaceae; genus Fraxinus; species Fraxinus anomala. The sequence continues at coordinate 6,660 of CAIGRN010066121.1, forward strand.
GAGGTTTGATAGTTTCACGATGAAATGGAGGAGAAGCAACGTAAAGATAGAGTAATATGTCTTGGAAGGTTCGACAATCACGTTTGATGTAACTGTCACTAAATTGAATATTAGACCTCAAGAGAGGTTCAGTGAGGCTGATTTGGTTGCTTATGGTTTAATAAGCTTTGACTTAAATGGAGTTGGTTGTGATCGGGTTGCTTATAATTCGAGCAAATTTGGTATTGAAGAACCTACCACTAGCTCAATTGAAGTTAGTTTTGATGTTGTTGCTCATGATTCGAGCAAATTTGATACCCAAGGTAATTCTAATAGTAAGCAATTCTTGGTTCTATAGAATCTTTGGATCAATCAGCAAAATTTAGGGACTCTGGTGGATTTTGATTTTGGTTCAATATCGTCGGAGTTTAGTTGGGGTCAACATTAAAGATTACATTTCGATCAAATTCAAAAGTTATGGATAATTCTACTTTGTCACCATTATCAGCAATGCCATTATATTCAATTGTTAGAGATAGACTCATTTGTGATATTAGGCCTCCACATAGATACAGGGATGCTATTTTTGTAGTTTATGCTTTGAATGTGGTTGAAGGTATTGATTCTAACCAAGAACCTTCTATTAAAGCGGTTAGGTATATTGATTTTATTAAAAGGCTTGTTTCTCTGCCCATTTGGTGATTATTAACTTATTTGTGATTTTGTTGCTCGTAGTGATAACTCGAGCAACTTTGGTGTTCGAGATAATTCTGCTGAGTAATGCTTGTATTCAGTTGATTGAGTTTAAACTAGATGGATTTTGTGGAAGAGGTGAATAAATTCGTATTGGAGAATTTTGTTAGAGTTAAGTTTTTGTTGAAGAGTCGTCGGTTTATTCTTTGCAGTGAAATTTGTCTCCTGGTGGATAATTCTGAAATTTGTTCATTGCATTGGAATTTGGTTCAAGATGGAGATTTGTTGAATTTTGACCTAAATTCGATTGGGTTTATGGTGGACCGTTTGATGAATGGTATTAGAGGGATCAAAGTTGGACATTGGAGTCTTTGGAGCATCAATTTTGGCACCAAGCGCCATTCGGGAAGAAGAAATGGATTTTAGACCCAAAACTAGGTGCCTGAGTGCCATAAGGGGCGTTGACTGTCGTCCGCTTGCCTCATGCTTCTCGCTCGAGCGCCACCTACCGCTCGAGCGACAATGTTATTCTAGGAAATATTCTTTCCACTTTCTGACTCGTTTTTTTATTATCTTTCCATCTATAATATATTCCACATTATTATTGGCTTTGAATTAAGTCTTAGACTTTATTGTATAGAATTAGATTATAATTCTTTGTATCTTTTCTCTCACTATGAATAAAATTCTCCTCCTCTACCCGTAGTGTATTCTAAGTTAATCCTTTATGTTCTTGGTTGTGATTAATACTACTTTATATTATGTCATGTAATCTCGTTTCTTTTATTTCTAACAAGTGGTATCAACATACATAATTCTTGTTTGGATTTAACAAGTGATATCAAAGCCAAAGTTTGACAATTTCTGGTAAAGCCAGTTTGGTTTCGTATAGTGCGAGGTATGATCAACTTAGAATGAGGTTCGTGATAGCCCAAGAATAACTAATCAAGAGGGCGGTGAATTGGTTTTTAAAATATTTTCGAAATATCTAAAATCAAGCACGTAATAAGTAGATAGATTAATTCAAATAATAACCACGAATATGAAAGCAATAAGTAAAGAGAGGTAGATGATGCAAACGATATATTTATGGAAGTTCAATCCAACACAATGATCTACGTCCTCTGTTACCAAGCTCTCCGACACGAGCAATGCTAATTTCACTATGTTGATTAACTTGTGGTGCAATTCAACCCTTTACAATGCTTCCGGTGACTTACAAACAAGAAACATCGATCTTTATACAACGTTGAGGTCTACGGGACCTCAACACGACCCACACGTTTTAAAGAAAGTTGATTTTACAAATGAAACTTCTCTTTTAATAAATGATATGAACATAATTAAGCACCAAGAGAGAAATAGGCTAACGTTTTAATAGATAGAAATGAATGAATCTTGTTGACATCGAAAGTTTTATGAACAAAATTCAAGTCAACTTAGGATGTAAATAAGAACTTGATCGATAGTAAGTCGCAGATTACAAGAGTAAAATACAATTATTCCCTTCTCTTTTTGAAGGAGATATTTGAAATAAGAAATGTAGGAATATTTGTAACATAAAGTGTTGTTCTTCTTTCTCTTTTCTTCCTTCCTTTTATAGGGAGCAATCTACATGCATCTTTCATTTTCCCATCTTATCAACTACAGTACCGAGCTGAGAAAGTACACTGCTGGTACATTTTGATTGATTAATGATCTCGGGCTGTCAGGTCATCATAAGTTAACTTTACACATGGTCCCCAACAATTAATAAGTTACATAGGGAAGGAAGCTAAAACAACTTATTAGTCCAATTGGTGGGCACTGATGTAAGGCCTTCCATATGTCACCCATTAATTGAGGGTTTGTATAATGTTTAAGAAACTTTCAATCATTATGTCTCTTTAAGCCTCGATAAACTACATAAATCGAGCTGGTCTCACATATCCGTACTCATATTAGCACGGGCTTATCGTATATACCAAACTGTACTTATCGACCTCTGAGGTCGGATGCCAATAGTTACCCCCCAGGTCAGTGCTCGCCTAGGTGATGGACTGACCTAGAAAGTGATTGACACATTTTTCTATTTCTATAATCATTATAGTAATAAATGTCATGAACAAGTGTCACGCTGTAACTTGTGAATGAGCTAAAATGCACATTCGGTTACTTCTTCTTGATGCCTCACTGAAACGATGTCATCCCAAAATAATTAAATCCAACCGTTCATTTGTCTTTCACTCCTTTATTTGACGGTCCAGATCATGCCCTTTAATATTCCTTTCCTTTAAATGACTCTTACCCCTTCATTTTCTCACTTTCGCTTTTTTCACTTTTGACTTTTACTCCAAAAATTTTCCTTCGCATCCATATCTATTTTCTGAGTGAGGTCACCCATATTCAAGTATTCCTTTTAACAAAATTACCTTTCTAGCTTTTCTTTTTTTGTTGATTTTTACCTCTGTTGTGTATATGAGTTCAGACGAATCGAGGGTACATTCCTGGGGTAACCATTACGAAGAAACGGTACCTTCTTTATCTTCTCCTTCTGCTAGTTCAGATTGTCAGGAAATGTTAACACATATCCTCATTACCTCGATTTACCCAAAACCAGTAAATATTTTTAGGAATATGGACCTAAACCGTGAGAGAGAAAAGATCAGACCTCAGGAGGGTAATGAGGAAATACTCAGGAATGGGAGACATATTCTTATAGGTTGGTAGTTATAGGAGACATGCTTGCCAATTTAAGGGCTAAGTATGGTATTCTTAGTTCGGTAGAGTTAATAATACCAACCTCATCTGATAGGGCTAACACTCCACCAATTGGATGTGTAGCTTTGAGCTCGGCTATTCTCCATGCTGGTCTAAGACTCCCCTTTTCTAGGATTATACATAAATTTCTTTCTTCATGGGAAACAGCTCCTATCCAACTCTGCCCTAACGGGTAGAGAACCTTAGTGGCAACCCAAATTTTGTTGAATCAGTTAGGTCACCCGATCTAAGTGTAGCTCAATTTAAATCTCTTTTAATATTTAAGGAGGATAGGAAAAATTTGGGTTGGTGGTATGCCAGCGTTAAACCTAGGATGGGAGGTCCGTTGGTCTTGGATACTCCCTACTCAATAAAAAAGTGGAAAGTGGAGTTCTTTTTTGTTCTAGGATAGTGGCAGTTCTATCCTACCGAGGTGAATAGAGAGGATGTAGTCCCTACTCTCTATCACCCGTTATGTAAGTGAACATCACTTTGAATATCTCTTCATGCTTTCGTGATAAATTCATCTACTTAACTAACTTAACTCTTCCTTGCAGATTATAAGAAAGTAAATCTAAACTCGGCCATACAAAAACAAGTCGACACTATCAAAGCTCTCTCCAAGAAACAAAGGTCTTTTGAGTTTGTGATTTTAGACACAAGCTTATTTCAGGCAGGACTATTCCAGTCTTTGCTGCCGACCTCAATGTCGACCCGACCCACGACCTCAACCCCAATTTCTTTCCGTAAGTATACTTGATACATTTCAATTAATATTTACTTCAGATGCAACATTGATGCTTTATTAGTTCTCATCTTAGGCCAAGACCCAAATATGCTGAGCTACAGAGTAGCAAAAGTAGCTGCAGCTAATAAGGGAAAAAGGAAAAAAGTTCCGATTGAAGTTGTGAACCAACCTGATGAGGTCGAGCCCGAGTTTGAGGCTGAACAACCTTTGAAGTGACGTTGTTCCGTGGAGCCATTGCCTAAACCCACTCTTGTGGTCTCGTTTCTTATGAAATTAAAAACGAGACTAGGTCTTCAACCGGGATTAGGTCTTCAAAGGGACAAGAAAGGTGCCCGGATTTGCAGTGGCCGAATTTTGACAACCTAATAGGCCGTCGACCTGAGATACTACTGAATTTTCTTAGGGCTCCATCTCTCTCTAAAGAATCTACAACAACCCTTCCATCTTCATTTAGGGAGTCTGCTACCCTTCTCACCGGAAGTTGGAACGAACAGAAGCAACAATTCCTAACTGATATGCCAGTGGGCGAGGCTATAATTTCAACTCAACTCTATAGCCATCAATCAATTTTATACATGATGTCGGTGGCAGATAACGTAATCTTTCAAGCTTAATTGTTTTGGGATTTAATTTAAATGTTATAATTTGTAACTCGAATTATTTAGTTTTTAGGTAAAGGCTGAGCTAGACAAGATACTCGTAGTGAAAGATCAGGCTGTAGCCTTATTTGACAAGATGGAGGCAGAGAAGGCGAAATTTGCTGAGAATGAGAGGGATTATGAAGATCGCCTAAATAAAATGGGGGAGGAGATAAATGCCAGATTGACCACCGAACTTAAACTCATGGATAATAACAAGGCTCTACAAAGTTGGAGAAAAAAACCCACTTCCTGTGCTGAGAATGAGAAGAATAAGGCTGATGAGAAAAAGCTCAGGCAGACGAGGCAGAGAAAAAAGTTGAAGAGACCAACAAGAGGGCAGTCGAAGCTGAGGTCAAGGCCTCCAGAGCAGTAAAGGAATGGAGGGCCTCTCTTGAGTTTGATGTTCTAGCTCAAGATGTTTACGTCATGGCACTAGGTGAGATAATAAAGCATATTAATAAGGAGAGGCCAAAATTTGATACTTCTTTCCAAGTAGAGGCCTATAAGGAACAGCAAAAGGAGCTTAAACAATTGTCGAAGGCAGCGGGAGTTCGAATCTCCCCTGCCGACGAAGATGTCGAGCATGAGTTCCTACCTTCACAAAATATTATTGATGAATGAATATCAGTTTGTCCTTTTCTTTACACAAAATATTATTTCTACAATTTTTATTATATATAAAAAATGAAACTTGCTACGCCTGTTTGGACTAAGTGTTGCAGCACATGCAACCTTAGTTTGGTCTGCTCATGAGCAAGACTTAAATGATTTCCTTGTAGAAAATTTCTCTAAGTGTTATAGCAAATGAAACCTTAGTTCGGCCTACTCATGAGCAGGACTTAAATGATTTCCTTGTAGGAAATTCCTCTAAGTATTGCAATACATGCAACCTTAGTTCGGCATGCTCATGAGCAGGACTTAAATGATTTCTTTGTAGAAAATTCCTCTAAGTATTACAGCACATGCAAACTTTTTTCGATGAATCACAGTTCTGTATATCTTCCATTTTAACAAAATGCACATTTTGTTATAGATAACATATGCGTTACACAAGATACATTCGCTATTCTACTAGTAATATTTCTTAAGATGTTCTACATTCCAAGGATACAGCAGAGGTCTGTCCTCCATATCTTCAAGCTCATAAGCCCCCCTAAGTAATACTTTCGTTACTTTGTAAGGGCCTTCCCAATTAGGTCCTAGAGATCCATAGTTAGGTTCCCTTATAGCCAGAAAGCTTTTTCTTAACACTAGGTTATCAACCTCGAACTCCCATTTCCTAACCTTCTAATTATAGTATCTCGTGTTGTGTTGCTTATATACAGCATTCCTGGTTTCAACCTCATTCCTTCTCTCTTCTACTAGATCCAGTTCTCTTCGCAACACCTTCTCATTTCCTTCCTCATAATACATCATCGTTCGAATAGAAGGAATCCCTATCTCAAGTGGGATAATAGCTTTCACCCCAAAAGCTAAAGAGAGGGATTTCTCCAATGCTATTCCTAGATGTAGTGCGATAGGATCATAGCACGCTAGGGAGTTCCTTGGCCCATCCTTCCTTAAGAGCATCGAGTTTGGCTTTCAGTGTGTGCTTGATGTTCTTATTAATTGCTTCAACTTGACCGTTAGCTTGAGGGTGGTTTGGTGTGGAGAAGTGCTTCCGTATGCCACATTCTTCACAAAAATTAGCAAAGCGGATGTTGTCAAATTGTTTTCCATTGTCAGTTACAATGGAATATGGTATTCCAAATCTACATATAATGGGCCATCACATAGTTTAGTTCTCTTGGTGGGAGTTTTATGTTAGGAGTGAATCATTGGCATTTATCGCATCTCTTACCGAATTCCAACGCATCATTCTTCAATGTGGGCCAAAAGTACCCTTGCCGCATTATTTTATGAACCAATGATTACCCACCGACATGATTTCCACACATTCCTTCATGTATTTCTTGCAAAGCATAAAGCTCATCCTCTTCATTCAAGCATCTCAACAAAGGCACTGAATATCCTCGGTTGTAGATAATATTGTCAATCAATATTTACCTTGCTGACCTCATTCAAGTTTTCTCGCCTCAACGGGATCTTTTAGACATGAACCTATTTTCAGGTATGACCTAATTTTATCTATCCATGTTGGCTTGGGAAAAGTCATCATAGAAATGATATCCATCCTTTCGATGGTCGGATGACAAATCCTTCCTACCGGAATGCTACCAAACTCATCTATCCCTTCGCTCATTGCCAGATGAGCTAAGGCATTGGCATGACTATTTTGAATTCAGGGAATTCATTTGACAATCACGGTTTGGAAATTTTTCAACTCTTTCTTAACAATCTGGAGATAACTATCATTCTTTCTTCCTTAACTTGGTAAGATTCGTTGACTTGATTGACCACCAATTGTGAGTCGCTGTAAATTATTAGGTGAACAACTCTCATGTCTTTCACCATTCTCATCCCCTCTATAAGGGCTTCATATTTAGGCTCATTATTTGAAGCGTTAAAGTCAAACAATATCGTTTCACAGAATATCGGGCGATCCGGACTAATCAAGACAACTCCAGCCTCGAACCGAGCTTCTGTTGAGGATCCATCAACAAAAAGTTCCCACGGAGTGTCCTATAGGGGTTTTTCTGTTGGGTCCGAACTGAAATCTACAACAAAATTAGCGAAAGCTTGACCCTTGATAGAGGTGTGATGTTTATATCGTATGTCGAACTGCCCAAGTTCTAACGCCCACTTAACCATCCGACCTGAAGTATCGAGTTTTTATAGGACCAGCCTTAATGGGTAGTTAGTTAGAATCTCAATTGGGTGTTCCAAAAGTTAGGGCCTCAACTTCCTTGTTGCTATGACCTCAGCATAGGCTAGTTTCTCTAAGGGAGAATAACAGAGTTTGGCTTCATAAAGAGATTTGCTTACATAGTAGACAGGATGTTGCATTTCTTCTTCCTCCCTAGCCAAAACAGCACTAATGGCATGTTCAAATACTGCTAAATATAAAATCAATTTTTCTCTTATTTTTGGTTTTGATAACATCGGCAGTCGCACCAATTGTTGTTTTAATTTATCAAAGGCGAGTTGGTATTCATGAGTCTATTCAAATTCTTTCCTCCTCGTAAGACATCGAAGAAGGGTTTGCACTTATCAGTCGATTTTGATATGAAACAATTGAGGGCAACCACTCAACCAGTCAAACTTTGATCTTCCTTAGGCTTTGTTAGGGGACACATTTTAATGATGGCCTGTATCTTTTCCGAATTTGCTTTGATTCCCCTGAGATTCACTAGGTAACCCAAGAATTTTCCTGAGCTTACACCAGAGGCACATTTATGTGGGTTTAGCTTCATCCCGTATTTTCTCAAGATTCTAAACATTTCATCAAGGTGTTGTCGATGGTTCCCAACGTCCGTACTCTTTACTAACATGTCATCAACATATACCTACATGGTTTTGCCAATGTACTTGGCGAAGATATTATTGACCAGACGCTGGTAGGTGGCCCTAGCATTTTTAATGCCAAAAGGTATCATTTTGTAGCAATATAAACCTCGGTCAGTGATGAAACCAGTATGTTGTTGGTCTGGTCCATACATGGAAATTTGCTTATACTCTGAGTATGCATCCATGAAGTTAAGCAACTCATGTCCTACTATTGCATCTACCATTTGATATATCATCGATAGTGGAAAACTATCCTTAGGGCATGTTTTATTCAGATCGGTAAAATCTATGTACATTCTCCAATCTCCATTGTTCTTCTTCACAAGAACTGGGTTAGCAACCCATTTTGGGTATTTTGCTTCATGGATAAACCCATGATGAAGCAACTTCTACACCTCTTTATTCAAGCCCTCATACCTTTCTGGATTAAGAGGTCAACACCGTTGCTGTCTAGGACGCACCATTGGATCGGTACCGAGCTTATGGCAAATGAACCCTGGATCAATCCCTTTCATATCCGAATGGTTCTATTGGAGGAACTCAATGATCTGGCTTCGATAGGGTGATTACGATTCATGGCCTATTCTGAGCTCCTTTGGTGGATCGTCCGATCTGACTTCCACTCTATCCTCCTCCTCTATAGGCTCTGCCCCTTTTATCCTTAGACATAGGTCTAACAAGCTGAGGTCGGGTTTAGCCAGGTATACTAGATGAACGTTTGGGAAAACATACGTGTCTTTCTTTGTCGAACAAATATTCATCTGACATTTTTCAGCAATATCCCTATTTCCCTTAACTTGTCCTACACCATAAGGCGTGGAAAATTTGAGAGAGTAGTAATGCATTGATACAATTGCCCTGAGGTTAAATAACAAAGGCTGTCACGTAATGGCGTTATAAGGAAAATTCAAATTTATCACTACAAACTCTGCATTCAGTTTAGTCTAGTGCGGAGCTTCACCGACCTCAACAGAGAGCTTGATCAGCCCTTTGGCTTTGGTGAAGGCCCCGTTGAGTCCTAAAACCACATTTGGATATAATTGTAGAAAACTCAATGGGATGCCCATCCATTCTAGTGTATTAACATAAAGTATGTTAGAGAGCTTCTATTGTCGACTAGATCACCATGATTCCAGGATAGGGACATGGATCTACGTCCTTTTCTCCAAATGAAAGTTGATCATCCATCGCACTTCTGTAGTGTTTCTCAGTAATGCCAATCTCAGTGAGGTCGGCGATGATGGGCCTTTTTAACCTTGTCTCCCTTGTTCTCTCATTTTATTGTCCTTTCAACATTTGGATCTGTGGGCAAGGTAAATCAATGTTGCAAGCCTTCGCCACAACTTGATTCATACGCACTATACTAATTCCATTTGGAGTAGAGAACTTTATACAATAATGGTATATCGAGGTGGCGGCTTGTAATTCATATAGGTCTTCCTAGTATGACATTATAGTTAGAAGGAAGATCGACAGCAATAAAAATCTGCTAAGATCTTTCTCTGGCAAGAGAGTTCACCCAATTCCACACTTAGAACAATTTGTCATCGAGCTTCAATAGGATCACCAGAAAATCCTTGCAATCTCCTCGAATATAGCTGAAGATAGCGTTCCTAGATCCCCATTTGTTCCAAAGTTCGGAAGTACAGCACATTGATCGAACTCCCATTATTGACTAGAGTTCGGTGCACTTGTACCCCTGTGACAGCCATGGTTATTACCAATGCATCACTCTGGTCCTGTAAAATCCCTCGTAAATCTTCTTTCAAAAATCCAAGCCATCCCGAGTATGTCACTACGTTGGTTTCGAATTCTGGTAACATCACGCTATAGTTTTTTCAAATGTGGGCATTGCGTGCTTGTCTACGCCTTACTCTTCTGGACCCTTAGAGGCATTGGTTGCCACTTATTAAAGTTCTGATCTCAGCTCGAGGTAAAGGCTCCCTAGCTTGAGGACGCGGGTGAGCCTACTAGGTCATTCTTTATTGATTAGGTTGTCGATTTCCAGCTTGGTTAGCCCCTCTGGATTTACCCACAAATTCTCGTAGATGATCTCATCAAATTAAGGACTCCACTTCTTCCTTTAAATTTCTACATTTATCGGTGTCATGTCATGTAGTCCTGTGGTACCGGTAGTACCTCTCTTGATTTTTCCCTATTAATTTATTTTTCTGAAGTGAGGGCCTAAGGAATGTTTCTTTTCCTTCTGCTTGTAAGAAGACCTCCTCTAAGGTGGTATCTAACGGGTGATAGTCATGAAACCTTCTAGGATAAGGCTTATGATGACTTCGATACCTCCTATCTTTTTCTCTTTTCATGATCAAAGTCTTTATCTACTTTTTTTTTCATTTGCTTGATGCAAAGGAGGTGGGTTTACTTTAGGTTTATCCTGGTCTGATGTGGCTTTCTCGACACTTATATGTTTCTCAGCTCGATTCAGGAACTCATGGTATGTCCGAGGTCCATCCTTGTGTACAGACCACCAAAACCTCGTTCTAGACCTTAGTCCGGAGAGGACTACCATTAGTCCAGCATCGTCAGAGATCTTTTCAACTTCCATTGACTGTTTATTGAATCTGCTATGATAAGTTTTAAGTGATTCAGTCTTTCCTTGCTTAATGCTTACCAAGCGCTCCGTAGGCATAGTTTTTGCTTTAGAACCCATGAACTGGGCTAGGAATGTTGTAGCAAGGTCATTCCATTTTTATGGATCTTTGATAAAGCCTTCTAAACCATCTCCCAAGGTCAATGAAAAAGCACGACGCATGATGGCATCTCCCGGTCCTTGTAGTTCCATCCAGGAAGTGTACTTGTCCAAATGGCTAAGAGGGTCTCTTTTTCCTTCATACCCAATCAGTTGTGGCATCTTGAGCTTTTCAAGTAAGGGTTCAGCATGGATATCTTTTGTGAAGAGAGAGCGGCATTTAGTGAGATATTCTTTCATGCTTTATCTGCCTTTAGCTTCCAAATCGACAATGTGTTTTCTCAAGGCACTTATTTCAGGCTCTGGTTGTTCTATTAAGCATTTGATACGGGGCTCGTCATGTCTACTCGTAGGTGTTAGGGAGTGTTGAGAGCCCAATCTATCAAATGCACTATTAATTTTCCTAGCTGCTAGCTTTGCTGTTATGGCAGAGCTCCTGGCCTCTTCAGTTCAGATTTTGGAGGATTCTTCTCCTGAGAACTGGAGAGTTCTCCTAGTGGGAGATCATCTGGTTTTTTCACCATGTGGGAATTCCACATCGGTGTCTTGCGGTGGAAAGTGAGTTTGGTTTCGTTCTAACCTGTTGACTACATTTGTCAATTTTTCAATAGCTTCCTTCGTCATGGTCATTTGGGGGTCGGTAGCTTCGCTTTGGCCTCGTCTTCTTCCAGCATTTTGTGGATTGCTGGTTTGTTCGAGACGAGTGTAAGATTTATTTCTAGATGATGAAAAATCGTCCATGGCGATGTTCCTTCATGGATTTTGTGGAAAGATATGGCTGCTTTTACAAGCTGGGGCCCTTCTTCTAGCGCCAAATTATTGGTGTTGAAAGTTTTATGAACAAAATTCAAGTCAAATTAGGATGTAAATAAGAACTTGATCGATAGTAAGTCGCAGATTACAAGAGCAAAATACAATCATTCTCTTCTCTTTTTAAAGGAGATATTTGAAATATGAAATGTAGAAATATTTGTAACATAAAGTGTTGTTCTTCTTCCTCTTTTCCTCCTTCCTTTTATAGGGAGAAATCTACATGCATCCTTCATTTTTCCTTCTTATCAACTACAGTACCGAGCTGAGAAAGTACACTGCTGGCACATTTGGATTGGTTAATGAGCTCGGCCTGTCAAGTCATCATGAGTTAACCTTACATGTGATCCCCAGTAATTAATGAATTACTTAGGAAAGGAAGCTAAAGCATATTATTGGTCCAATTGGTGGGCGCTAATGTAAGGCCTTCCATATGTCACCCGTTAATTGAGGGTTTGTATAATGCGTAAGAAACCTTCAATCATTATGTATCCTTAAGCCTCGATAAACTACATAAACTGAGCTGACCTCACATATCCAAACTTATATTAGCACGGGCTTATCGCATATACCAAACTATACTTATCGACCTCGGAGGTCGGATGCCAACAAAGCTTAAGTGTTAGGTAAGAAAAACTTTGATGTGTAGAATGATTTTCAAAAGTTAATTTGATTAAAAGTTTTTCAAAACTAAAATGATTTAATAATGAGAAGAGAAATTAATACAATTTTGCTAAAAAAACATCTCACTTGAATGCTCTTGAATGTGTCTCATTGAATGTAAAGTGATGTGGTATTTATAGCAGTTAAAATGCAAAAAGTTCTGGCCAATCAGACGTCCCTTATTGACCAGATGACTGAAACTAGCCGTTGTGCGTCAAAAATCAGAACGGTTAGAATTTTGACCGTTGGGGCCACTGGACGTCCGCCAGAATAGAAATTTTCGATTTTCCTTTCTAGATTATTTTAGCAAGTGTAAATTCTTGAGGGACACATTCACTTATCTTTTCAAAATAAATGCTATTGGTAAAGGGTTTAAAAGTCAAGTGAAGATTTTTGTCATATCGAAAATAAATTTTATGCGAGTGTTTTTGTGAAAAGTTTATCTCGTGCATAAAAATTTGAATTACAAGCTTGTTGTGATTCATTGCTAAGAATTGAAGTGTTTTATCTTTATAAGTGAGTTCAAACATATAGTTCTAATATTTTCGATTGATTTGACGAGATTGCACAATTTGTTGCTCGATTTTGAACTTGGCGCAAGTGCTTAATTTGTCTTCGATTGTTTTTAGCGCGAGTGCTCAATTTCCAAGCTTGATTGTGAATGTTCGATTTCCATGAAATTCGCAACATGTAACAATGGAGACTCAAATATAAATGTTGGAGATAAAAATACTTTGTTTGTTATAATCAAAACATAAGATCGACCATATGTCAACAATATCAACCACAGTTGTGTCATCTTGCATCAAAGACAAGAACACCTCTTCACGAACCATATACATTCCAAACGATATATGTAATGACATGTTACATACATATGGAGTTTCGTTGAATTATGTAAAATCTTGGAGATCTCGGGAGAAAACATTGAAGATGCTTATGGGGGATCCTACAGATTCATTCATGAAAATACCAAACTTATTTCCTATACTTCATCAAAATATTCTTGGTACGATCACATGACTGGAGCTTGATGGTCACAATAGATTCAAATACTGATATATGGTCATATGTGCATCAATTAGAGGATGTGAACACTGCAGGCTTGTGATTGTAGTTGATGGCACATATTTGAATGGACACTGTGGTGGTACACTTTTCACGTCGTGTGTACATGATGCTAATAACAACATATTCATACTTGCATTTGGAATTGGAGATAACATGAATGATAGGTCTTGGTTGTGGAAAACTTGAAGAAGGCGTATGAAAATATGAATGGCTTGCGTTTTGTATTGGATTATCACAACAGTATCAAAAACACAATTGAAAAAGTTTATCTAGGGACCTGTCATGGAATCTATTCATATCATCTCCTACAGAACTTGAAATCATATTATGGAAAATCAAGTCAAAACATAACACATACTTTCAATATAGTAGTCCGCGTATACATTAGCCGAATTCGAATATAATTTGCAACAGCTGGCTTCAATGAATCATAAGATTACGAATTACCTGGTAATGTGTTAATTTCAAGCAAAATTAAAATTTTAATAGAGGTCACAAATGTCAGATATGACATTTCTTCATAACGTGTTTTTTCTTGTAGGTCGAAGTAGGACCTGAAAAGTGGTCACGATTCTATATGTCAGCTAACAGATACTAAACAATGACATCAAATATAGTGGAGTCAATGAATACGGTCATAAAGGCAGCCAAGAACTATTCCCATTGTAGCTTTATTAGATTCGTAGCGACAAATTATACAATCTTGGTTCTACAAATATAGGAACACAGCGCATGACACTTTTACGAAATTGTCGAGCAAATACGAAAAAATGCTTCGAGAAATGAGCATTGATTTGAGATATTTGAGGGTAAGATTGATATCTATGACCTCAATCTCCTCTACGTGACCTCATTAAAATATGTGATCTTAGCTTCCAGCTACTTCAACATGCAGTTATCTATTACCTGATACACATATGCTCTTATTTGTATTTGAACTCCATCTTTGTTTCCTATACCTAATGTATGTGGATTAATAGTCATTATTTGTAGGTGTATTATGCAAATTACACCATGTTTTCTTTAAGTGGTGAATGCTCATCTTTCATCGTCGATATAAAACAACATACATGTACATGCAGGATGTTTTAGGTAGATCATTTACCATGTCCACATGCATTGGCTGTTATCATATGATTATTGTTCATACTATTACACAAAAGAGACATACATGAATATGTACCAGGACACTATTTTTCCAATTGGAAATCTAGGTGACTAGAGAGCGCCTAATGAAGTGAAAGACATACTTGTATTAATACCTAACCATAAAAGAAGTTCAAGAAGACCTACACAAAAAAGAAAGAGATCATCATGTGAAGGAAAAATAATTGTCAAATGTGGACGTTGTGGTGAAAATGGTCACAATCGTAGGAGTTGCAGTAACTTGGTTCCATTAAGTAAAAAAGATCATAGTTACATGTGAGTAATAAGATGTTAACTGATGATACACATTGATCGTAATTATAGCATCTAAGTTTGTTGTTCTCTTTATTATTTCACTTGTTAGATATGGATGGTGTTAGGTATATCATGTAACTATACATTATTATTCATTCAAATAATATTAATTCAAACTATGAATGTGACTTAACAATTTGAGAATTGGTGTAAAATTTGTAGGTCTGGGTATTAATATGTGACATGATATTGATTAAATTGTGACTTAGACCAGTTTGTGATCTGTAGACAATAATATTTTTTTATGTGACTTGTAAACAGTAATATGTGACATCATAGAAATAGTATGTGACCTGCACACATTACTAAACTATGATATTTAAAAATGTAATAATGATATGTGACATGATAACATTATCATGTGACTTGAAGGAAATAATATATGACATGCATACAATTTAATGGTTATTTTTTCCCATTGACTTTAGTCCAGATCGGTTGCTTTGATTCCACCGGAGCACCGTCAACAGTGGGTTCATGACGCCTCCGGCGATGCCTGCCAAACCATCGTAGCGACGTTGCTCTGAGAGCGCTGTGTAGTGTCGTTGTACGGCTCACTGTCGGCAATGATGCAAGAACTACCGTTGTTTGTGGTGGTATTGGCAGCGGTGAAGTGGACGGCGATGCTCGTGTTGGTGAGGTAGTGGGTTGTTGGATATAGTGGTGGATGTGGTGTTGTTGGCGGGTACAGTGTGGGCGTGGCGGTGGTGGATCTGGTCTCGCGGTGGTGTCGCGGGGTTTTTTGTGCTGATTTTTTTTTTTGTAGTTTTGAATGGTAGCGGTCGTGGAGTGGAGGGGGCTGCGGGATGGTGGAGTATGTGTTAGGCTGTGTTGGCGGCGACGGTGACGCTTATGGTGAGTTGCGGCTGTGTTGGTGACATTAGTGATAGTGGTTGTGGTGAGTTGCTGGCTGTGGTAACGGCGGCGGAGTAGGTTTAGGGTATGTGAGGCGGCGGTGGTGGTGAGGTGGTGCTGTACAGTCTTTGTGAACAATAAATTGGTTAATTGTGATATTAAAATACACGGTGACTTGTAAAATTTGTGACTTGTGACCAAAAAATAATGCGCTACCTATTATTTTAATAAGTTGTGACCTATAAAATATGTGATTTGTGACCAAAAAATAATGTTTGACCAATTAATTTGAGAATGTCACCAATAAAATTTTCGATTCGTCATCAATGTATAATATTTGATAAATTGTGATTGATTTGCAATGAATAAATGAGCTGCTAAGGTCACAATTTACTAGTCACAGGTTTGAGTTCATAAGTTACGGTCGTTTTGTATATGTCACAAATCAATATAAACGAGTCACAGATCAGTATGATCAATTAATTTGACAGTTAACCGTGTCTAATTAATTCGTCGTTAAAGTCACATATTTGAGTTTACAAGTTACAGTCATTTTTATAGGTCACAAATCAATATTAACAGGTCACATGTGTTTGTAGAGTCACTGTTCAAATTTACATGTCACATTTTATATTATTAATCACAAGCAACAATTAAGATGTCAACTGTACAAAAAAATTTAGAGGAGTTGTCGTCGAAATATTCGCCGAAGTTGGAACAAATTCAGGAATCTGCGCATTCGACGGACTAAATCGACGGCGGAATGGTTACCAGAATATTCACTGGAACGGTCGTNAATTTACATGTCACATTTTATATTATTAATCACAAGCAACAATTAAGATGTCAACTGTACAAAAAAATTTAGAGGAGTTGTCGTCGAAATATTCGCCGAAGTTGGAACAAATTCAGGAATCTGCGCATTCGACGGACTAAATCGACGGCGGAATGGTTACCAGAATATTCACTGGAACGGTCGTGGGAATCGGAGTAGTCGTCAAAACGATCGCCAGAACGATAGGAGTGGTGGAGGTAGGGTGGGTTATATATATATATATATATATACCTACCTACATACATATAATATATGTATGTATATGTAAAATATCTTATTTTAGAAATTAGAAAGTTGTTTTCTTATTTTTGAAATAGTATATAGTAAAAATCTGAGAAATGAATTTTTCCCTAAAAAAATATAATATCTGAT
>CAIGRN010066131.1:0-11269 GCA_903798345.1 Fraxinus anomala
ACTTCAAGGTCATTTTGTGGGCATTGTTTGAGACTAAATTTGTCTCTCTTAGCGACGGGGTGTCACTTGATTTATAGTCCTGCATGCCAAACCTCTTAATTACTTTATCGATATAGCTCTTTTGTGACAATTCAATAATACCTCAAGAGCGATCCCGGTGTATCTGAATCCATAATGCAAAAGAGGTGTCACCAAGATCTTTCATTTCAAAATTATTTGATAGAATGTTTTTGGGTTCGTGGCAAGCAGTATGTCATCGACATACAATATCAGGAATATATATTTACTCTCACTAAACATTTGGTATACACAATCATCAACCACATTAATTTTAAATTCAAACGAGATGATTATTTGATGAAATTTGTGATTCCATTGACGGAAGCCTGCTTAAACCCATAGATGAATTTCTTTAATTTGAAAATTATTTTTTTTGAGTCTCTCGACACAAAATTTTTCGATTGCACCATACATATCATCTCATCAATGTCACCATTAAGAAACAACGTCTTTACATCCATCTGATGTAATTCAAGGTCAAAATGTGCCACAAGTGCCATTATAATCCTGAAAGAGTTTTTCGTTGAAACTAGAGAGAAACTCCCTTTGTAATCGATGTTTTCCCTTTGAGTAAAGTCTTTTACAACGAGACGAGCCTTATATCTTTCCACATTACCATTCGTATTTCTCTTGCTTTTATATATTCATTTGCAACCAATGAATATCGTACCTTCAGACAATGAGACAAGTTTTCAAATGTCATTATTTTTCATGGATTTTATTTCTTCATCCATGGCATCAATCCACTTTTGGAAATTATTACTTTTCATTGCTTGATAAAAGTTGATAGGATCTTCTTCTGTCAATCCAAGCCATCCTCATATTCTTGGAGAAATACTATAAAGTTCTATAAAGTCATCCGAAATTACATTTCTTATTTCTCTTGTAGATCTTCTTAGTGACATTTATTCTTGAGTTTGTTTTTTGGAAACAATCTCTTGATTGTTTATAGGGGATTTTGGAATATTGTCTCGATCCAAAATTACTTCTTGAATAGATCTGGAGTAAGAATTTGTCCCTGATCCTGATCATTGTCAATTATAATAAGAGAGATGTTTATATGTTCTTTCTCAAAGACAAAATGCCAAACTTTATCCTCCCTCCCCCCACAAACTCCACATTTTCAAAAATTGATTTGGTAGTTGGATCATAAAATTTGTAATCCCTTGACCTTGCAAAGTATTTAATAAAATAGCAATTGATAGTTCTGGAATCCAGTTCATTTTCCGATGGTCTATAAGGCATTGTCGCAGTTGGAAAATCCCAAATGTGTAAGTGCTTCAAACTAGATTTTTTTCCTATCCAAAGCTCATAAGGGATTTTGACAGTTGCTTTGCTTGGAACTCTATTAAGAATATAAGCTGTAATTTTTAATGCTTTTCCCCAGAGAGATTCTTGTAAAGTAGAATGACTAATCATACTCCTTACCGTATTCTTAAGTGTCCCATTTCATCTTTCAGCAACATCATTCTTACTAGGAGAACCTGGCATGGTGTACTGTAGGGTGATTCTACATTTCTCTAGAAATTTAGTAAAATACCTTGAACGTGTTCTCATGATCCGTTATATCTGCCATAGTATTCACCACCATGGTCATATTTGACGTGTTTTATTCTTTTGCCGAGTTGATTTTCAACTTCAACCTTATAAGTCTTGAACACATCTAGTGATTGAGACTGATAACCATAACGGGAATAATCATCTATGAACGTAATAAATGACTGTTGACCATTCCAAGAAATCGAAGGGAATGACCCACAAATATCCGTATGAGTTAGTTCCAAGACGTCCGAAGTTCTATTGGTACCTAATTTCCTTATGTTTGTTTGTTTATGCAATTTATACAAACACTTAAGTTTGAAAAATCAAGGGAATCAAGAATTTCTTATGACACAAGTTTTTCAATTCTCTTTTGAGAAATGTAACCTAAATGCTTGTGCCATAATGAAGCAAAATTCTCATTGATTTATTTACGTTTAATAGCTTGTGAATTCACATGCAATGTTTCATTATAAGAGACAATCAAATTAAGCAAGTACAAATTATCATATCCAGATAAAGAACAAGTACCCACAACATTTGAATAAAGAAAAAGACTAAATTTATTATTTTTAAATAAACAACAATAACCAAATTTGTCCAAAACAAAAATAGAAACCTAATTCCGTCTAAAACATAGTACCACAAAAGTCTTTCAAATCCAAATAAAAATCGGTCTTTAATAATAATCTAAAATTCCCTATAGCCTCTACTTCAACTGATTTGCCTTTGCCCACTTAGATGAATCTTTCAGCATTATTTGGCTTTCAACTGTTCAAACAATCCTACATAGACACACTTATATGAGTAGTGGCACCAGAATCAATCAACCAAGTATGTTTAGGTATTGAAACTAAATTAACTTCAAAACAAACCAAAGTGAGAAACACACCTTTCTTTACACGCCAAGTGATATTTGGTACAATCCATTTTCAAGTATCTCAGGATTCCACAAAAGTAACAGCCAAATGATTCATCATTTTCAGGCTTTTGCTGCTTCTTTTGAGCTGGAGCGGGTACATCTTCCTTATTCTTTCTTTTCTTGAACTTGTCCTTAGTGATACTAGCCAAGTGAGCACTTTCAGTCCTTTTTTGCTTCAACTTTTCTTCTTCTTGTACACAGTATGAAATAAGCTCATTTAGAGTCAAATTCTCTTTTGACAGTTATAACTAACCTTAAATTGATTGTATTGTACAGGAAGAGAAATCAAAACTAAATGCACGAGCAAATCATCAGATAGCTCAAGTTTAGTACCTTTAATTTTGAATTAATATGAGACATCTCCATGATGTACTCTCGAATATTTCTTTTACCTTTATACCTTAGTAAAACTAAATTTGCCAAAAATGTACCAGTTTTAGCCTTATCACTTTTTGTGAAGCGTTTTTCAATTTCATCAATAAATTCCTTGATAGTAGTTACCTTATCGGACATAGTGCCCCTGAATAATTCTGAAATACCACGCTTCATGATCAAAGTCCATTTTTTCATCAATGAAACTTTTATCCGTAAGTGCAGCGGGTTGTTCAGTCCTTAATACAAGGTCTATGTCTATGCAGCCAAGAACGATATGTACGTTCTCTTTTGAATCCTTAAAATTGGTTTCATTTAGCACGAAAATAGAGTTAATGTTTGCAGATGTTGTAGAATGAGAAGAGTTAACTAAATAGAGAACAAACTCAAAGAAAAATGTTCACATTAAAATCCATATTAAACAATTAATTAATTCAAATAATGGTAAATCCCATCACAAGAGATCGAGCACAACATTGATATTTAGTTTTTGGACAGAAATATCAACTTGTAAATGGTACTCTTGGTGTAGTAATCAAATATTGACAATAAATTATGTCATACAATAAACATATTTTTGAACCGATTTATTATTCAATAAAACAAAACTTTATAATTGTCACATATTTATTACCATAGGTATGCATGTAATTCGACCAAATATTTACCTTCCTTTGGATCGGTGAATATCCCCATGAATACAAACACACAACTTTCCTAATATTTCAAAAAATTAATCTAGACAATAGATGTTACTTTGATAACATGTTGTTTCAATTAATTTATTTAGGAAAATTAGTAATCCAAAAGAAATTTATTTTAATACCAAAATTTGAATTGTAATTGTTAATTCCTAGTTCTTTTTTTTAAAAATGAAACAATAAACAAGCACTGCAGCGCCCACAATCTGGGAGCAATGTGAGCCTAGCAGAATTCGGGCGCTGCCTTCGTCCCATTGCAGCTTTGCGTTTGGGCGCAGCATTACTGCGACGATGCTGTAATGCCGAAAAATTCACCAAAAAAATCATATCTTGAAATCTAGGGTTTGAAATTCACATCTCAAAATTTTTAGAAAACCTAATTATGAATTTTAACCTTAAAATTCTTCCTTTAATCTTAATGTTTTAACGTAGATTGGCTCTGACACCACTTGTTGAATATTTTCATGAAATTTAAATTTTATGAACTTTACATAATTGTCAAGATCTCAATGTCAAATCACCAAGAAAATTAATTAATGCAGAAACTACCTTGATCAATTGATTTGTATCTTGAATAATGAATCTTGATTTTTGAATTTGGATATTTAAATCTTGATTTCTTGTTCTTCAATTTAATTGTTCAAATCCTTCTTCTTGATTCTTGATTGTGAGTTTTTGCATTTTTCTCTTCAATATGCTTTCTTTATTAATTCTTGTGTTGATAAGATTGCACAAAGAATGAGAAAATTGCATTTGAATTGGGGATCATAACTCTATATATAGTTTCCATATTAATTCGGTTCATCGTCAAATACAAACCCTAATGGATCCGGTCTCTACATATATAATCCGGCTTATACTTTATTTAGGTGCCTAAAGTCCAATTACTTAATTCTTTATTAGATCACTTTAATTTTGGACTTAACCTTACGATAGCATTTATACATAATTAATTACATATGTCGGCCCACATGGCAATTAAATGATTTCCCAACACCAACAACTACACCCATCCCCTTGTAAAAAAGAGTTAAAATACCATTATTTTAATCATCTATGCCTGGCCATGAAGATCATTGACCTTGTTGAATATAAAAATCCCACAAACTAAGCTTAACTTGCCAAGAATCTAGCGCAAGTCTAATATAACCTTCATATCTAATTATTAATATTATTTCCTAATTCATTATATTATATATGACCACCACCATACCCCTGATTCATCCTAACTCTTACTTAAAATATAATTAATCTTAGTTTCTTAGATCATATTTGGAAATAAAATATAATGTTTTGTGGAAATCTTGGTGATTAGATGGCAATAGGAGTATTAAAAGAATGCTTGTTTACCTATTCAGGATTTTGAAAAATAGATCAAGGCATTTTGTTGCTTCCATGTTTGGTATAAAACTGATGTAGCGAAAATAAGATAAATACTCAAACATCAACAATTCCGTTGAATCGCACGAATTTACAAGATCATTGATTGTTGAGTTCTTATATACGAATCAACAAAATCAAATAACGTTGGGGATTTATTTCTCGCTGTATGAAAAATACATTCATATCCCTTTGGGGCCCCTTCCAAAAGTAAAGATGAAGAAGAAGAAGAAGAATTTGAAGTACAAATTTAGATCCAATCTTGTAAAAGTGAAAATTTTGAGGGTGCATGAGATAAAATGCACTTTTCATGTACGCTCAAAACTACTTCATTGAAAATATCGAGTCTAAGATATTGTTTTCCATCCAACATTAAGATTTGACTTTTGGTAGCTTAAAAAGCATCAAGTCGATTAATTTTCACAGGAAATTATATTGCTTCACACAATGTATTGAAATCAACATTCATTTCTATTTTAAATATTCATAGAGATATGTAAATATCATAATATATGATCATGGAATATACGACTACAACTACACCACGATACCCAAGTTATCCCAATAGTCAGCTAAATGAGTAGGGACACGTATTAAGTTTTAAACAAATTATTAACAAGCCTTAAAGCATTAATCAACATATAACGTTACCTCAATCCGACTTTTGAAAATACTTCAAAAAATTTCTTCTAATTCAGGAATCCTTATAAATGTAAGTATGTATTATGTATATGTAACGCTGTATGTAGTTAGGGGAAAGGGGAAATTAAGTATTTCGTAGACAATATGTGACATCTAAAAAAGCAGTGCAAAATTTAATTATATCGAAAAATATTAAAAGTCAAATAGATTAACAATCGGATTTTTTTATTTTTTTATTTTTGACTATTTACTCATGAATAGTTGATGACAAGTAGGTTTAAGAGAGAATATTTTATTAAAAAATAATAAACAAGTAGCATAGTATAATAGGATAGATGAGAGTGTTAAATCAATTATAATGATCATTATTGTTACTGATATAAATTTATTTAAATTCAAAAGTATTTCTCCCTTTGGACAATAATTAAGTTACAGATATAAATTTATGAGAAGAAAAGTTAAACACGAGAGCATTTCAAATGCATTTTATGCATTGGCATCTAGATAGTATGCAAGTTGCAAGTTTGTTGTATACGTGTACGGTTGTTAAATGGGTCGAGTCGAGCCATTCAACTTGCTCATCGAGGAACTCGACTGGGTCACCATGTGAGCAAGCTCATGCTCTCATCACAGAAACTTGGCTCAGCCTACGATTCTTCTTTTTTTTTTTTTTTTGAATTGAAAATTGCACGTTTACTCGAAATATAACGAAGACATAATTTTGTGAGTAAATAATTTATATAAACAAATATATTTTGTCAAATGAATTATAAAGTTGTAAAAAGCCTTCTTTTATTTAGGATCGGGATATGCTACAATACATAGGTAGAGTTAAAATTATAAACAAATGAGTATTTCATTTACAATATTTTTAAAAAATACAAATGAAATGTTAATGTACAATAATAAATCTAAAACTTAGTGTACCAATAAATTCGTGAAGGTTACAAGTTATGAAAATTTTCAACAATTGTGCTAGCCATTTTATCTTGAACCTGGTCATCTCTATATTGCTAATTCTTCAAATATATGAGAACCTCAAATATATCTTCTTTCAGCATGTTTCTTTTATTTGTCAAAATCCTTCCACCTGCACAAAATGTAGTCTCTAATGCTATAGTTGACGTCGAAAGCGTTAATAAATCATGTGACATCATAGATAATATCGAATATTACTTTTCACTTGTTTGTCACCATCCAAAAAGATCAAATTATTTATCATTTCTCGGTTTAAAACACTAAGAATATGGTATTAAAAATATGTGGTTAATATGTGATAATTTAATTTTGTGTGATACTAGTACTAGTAATAGAAGAAAAATGGGAAGACGGTGAACTTTCTGCAGTAGTCATACTTAAAAAGGCTTATACTTCGTCATCAGGGAATGACGAAATTGTAGAAGGCAGCGGACTGGGTAGATCATTATTTCTTTCGTATTTATTATTTTTATTGTATTTATTAGTATATTGTGAATATAAATTGTATAATCTACTTTCTATATCACAATGTGTAATGGAGTTATCAAATGTTATATACGAAGAATTTTTTGATGATACCTTTACAATCATGCAGGTTAATACGAGTGTCCATAACATCACCTAGAGGAATTAATATGGGCAAGTCATCCCAATATTTTTGAATTTCATATCCATGGTAGCAATAATGTTTTCAACAAGTCAATTATGCCATTATATATTGAAATTAAATAAACAAAAATCAATAGATAAAAGTAAGATAGAAAAAAAGAAACAATATAATGATGTTAATTTGGGCCCACCAAGACTTTGTCTAAAAATAATTACGTCAAGATCGTTCAGTTAATATTTGAATTATATCCGATAAAGGGATGTCAAGGAAACATGGCTTACTTGGATGAGCATTACCTTCCTCACCCCTATCGGAGATTTTCAAGAGGTGGGCAAGACATGGTGGAAATTAAAAAAATTCTTATTTACCGATCCGTTTAATTAATTATTTATACTTATTTTTAAATATTATTTTTATTCTTTAAATGAGATTTAAATTTAAAAAACATAAATATAAAATAAAAGAGATATGGCCGAGTTTTTGGAATTCGAGGTAGGGACCATGTTCTCTGTCCCCATCTTGTTTATCGTTTGTGGTAGGAATTTCTCGTCCCGCTCTAGTTGGGGCAATATAAGGCTGGTCAAGAGCGGAAAATTTTATCATCCATACCATAGTCCAATTAATCCTAAAATTAGATTTATGAAAGAAGGGGGTCGGATGGAGAAGTATGGACGAAGAAGGTTTTATTATTATTATTATTATTATTATGAATTAAATTTATTTAGTACTACAGAAAGTAATAATATTACGAAACAAAAACAAAATCAAGTAAAGAGCACACAACTTCAAGAGTCGTCGTTCATATTCTCAACGAAAAGCTACATTAATTTTTTGTTGTAGAGTTTTAGTATAACGAACTTAAAGATGATTATATTATGTTACTAGACTCATGGCTATCTCTTTGGTTTTTTTCTCTCTCTCTCCATACAAGAAATTCTTTAATCAGTATCGTTAATATAGGGTGAAATGCAGAGGGGAATTAAATTATCCATTAGTTAATTGATGTAACATACCATGGATACTTGCATAAATTAAGTTTTGGGCTTAGTAGGCCATTTTTCATTGGATGAGAAATGATTTACTAAGCACGAGTACTTAACTTATATTGAGCACAGTGACAAGATACATTAATTAATAACTTTATGATATGTCTCAAGGATTAAAAAAATTAGTAATTAATTCATGTCACTTGTTAATAAATCAATTCTCTTATCCAATATACCTCTGTAATGTCAAATTTTTTCTCCAATGTTCTCACCCCAACCTTGTGAAAGTTGATCCACAATGAAGACAAAAAACGAATAGTGTAAATAGCATCTACTCATTCAACATTATTTATTTTAACACTTGCTTAGATAAAATATTTAGTCGTAGTCAAAAGTCAAATATACGGAAATAATCAAGAACCAAACCTTCGTAGAATATACAGACTAGGTTGTTAAAATATTTATTACAATGCTTGTCCACACTAAAGTCTTTAGAAAATATTAAATAAATAAATTTATTAGTTCAAATGAAGGCCCTATGTTGTCACTCATCATCATCAATTGGTTATATTACAAAATGGCCATAAACGTTGAAATTTGATTCATATGTCAATTTTCAAATGGTAAACTTTTGGATTTATTTTTGTATGAAGACTTTGCTGACTATTTCAGCCTCCCCTTTTCGAATTTTTATCTGAAAAAAAGTTTCCAAGTCATCAATTTCTATCCAATCACACAATTTGTTTTGGATCTTGGCTACGTATTATTAATTGACGGCGGCATAGAATACATGGTTCTTGGGTTGTATTGTATATCTCCTATTGATTGGACTTTTCTAATTTGAGTGATGATATTGATCATGAATTTGAATATTTGTGAAAAGTTGTATGTATATTGTCACTACTTTCAATAAAAACAAATTTATTTATTTATAATTTATCTATAATAATCTCGCCTATAGGTCAGATTCATTATTCATTGAAACTTCAATTTTCACTGATTTCATAATTGGGTACTTAAAGTTTCAAATATTTTGTTTAATTTAATAATTTAAACTATTACAAGTAAAATTATTATTATTATTATTATTTTAAATATAGCATGTTGTTCGGCACTAGGAAAGAGAGAATAAATCTCAAATAATTTAACCTTCTTTCAAGCTTAACAATCAAGCTTTGGAGTTAAGGCTTATTACAAATCAAGAATTAGGATGGACAAATAAGAGATTGAAATTGATTCAACTGAGGATACGTATATGTTGAAAGATGCAAACACAACATAATGTAGATTGTCATTACTCACTTCGACAACACAGCTTATTGAGATCTTGCATACACAAAGGCACAAATAGTTGTGTAGACTACGAAAAAGTGCATAATTCCCCAACCTATTTAAATATGTAAATCTAGGTCTGTGTGTGATGGGAATCGTCAATGTCGACGGAAAAATCGCATATGACATTCCCTTGACTTAGTCATGTAAAAGTTGCCCGTAATTTTAAATTTGTATTGATGGTGTCCATTAAAATTGAATCCAGATTCACGTTTAAATGGCTTGAGAACTATCACTGGGACGAATTTTTAGTAAAAATACTTAGCCAAATTCTCGTTTATGATGGCACTGAAGTTCCACTCAGTCAGCCCATGAATTTGCACATTGATTCACGAGTAAAACTCAACTCGTTTATTACTCCACAATAATACAAAAGAATGAAGGAATACTGAAAAAACACAACACACATTGTATCTCATCGGTCTAGCCTTCTCAATTTATAGACCAAAATTTGTATGCAGTTAACACCTTTAACTGCAAAAGGGATAAACCAACTCAGTTGGCTTAAAACTGTCAGAAACCGCTTCCCACAACCATTCCCAGCAATCACCCATACTTTCCACCTGTATGGATCACGAAAACTGCCCAATACATATGTCAAACATGTACCCAATTTGGACACCCGAATTTATGGACTAAAGCCTACTAACAGCAAGTTGGATCAGCCCATGCCTTGCCAATCTGCAAAACTTTGTGATATGATCCAGAAGTCGAGCCCAATGAAGCCGAGCCTAAGACGAGATTTGTTGATTATAGAAGGAGACCCGATGACACGTTCGAGATCAAAGCGAGTGAAAGAGGCGATAAGATTGCTCGTTCAAGTTACGGTTGACGACATTGTGATCTTGACATAGAATGGAGCA
Source organism: Fraxinus anomala (assembly GCA_903798345.1). Classification (NCBI taxonomy): domain Eukaryota; kingdom Viridiplantae; phylum Streptophyta; class Magnoliopsida; order Lamiales; family Oleaceae; genus Fraxinus; species Fraxinus anomala. The sequence continues at coordinate 10,386 of CAIGRN010066131.1, forward strand.
AGTTTCGTGATGAGATCGATGGCCGAAATGAGTTGGAGCAACTTGATTCAAGCAAAGGAAGACGGAGGCCCAAAACTCGCATTCCTTCACAAAAATTCCACCTATTAGTCTTGGCCGTTCGGGTCAGTAAGGCGTGCTTACGCCTTAAGAAAGTTCGCTTCAGCATTGTGCAAAAATTTCATTTTCCACGAATTTTCCTTATTTCACAAGGATTCTAATTTATTACAATATTTTGTTATTTTAGTACGTTAATTCTGGTACAATTAGAGTTTTTAGACTTGTCCTATAAATACTTGGTTATTAATCATTAGAAACACATTTTGACAAATTTATTATTGAGATATATTTGAGAGGCTATTGTTCTCTTCAAACATTGTTCTTTTTAGAACATTCTGAACTTATCAAAAGGATTGTTGTGACGTTCAACACCGAGTGTGGATCACATGTTGTGTAATCAAGAGGTCATTCAAATTTCGTTTTTGTTTGGTTCATTAATTCTTAGTTCAAAAATTCTTGTGGCGTTCAACATCGGGTGTGGATCACGTATTGTGTAATCAAGAGGTCATTCAAACTCCGTTTTTGGTTGATTGCTTGGTTCATTAATTTCTGGTTCAAACTCAAAATCGGGATTATTCTTTGGGTTTTCTTGAGATCTTCAATCTCGTTGTTAGTTGCGTAGTATTCGTTGCTACGTGATTTTTATCAGTTGGTATCAGAGCAAGGCTCCAAAATAATCAAAACTATATCTTTTGTTTCTTGTTTTGAGTCATGTTTTTTTTCATTGTTCTTTGCGTTTTTCGAGTCTGTCTTATTTTTTGAGTTTTAATCCAAAAAATTACAAAAAAGAGTCAAAGTTCTTTTTTGGACTATTTACAAGTCCAAAT
>CAIGRN010066132.1:0-25095 GCA_903798345.1 Fraxinus anomala
CTTGCGGTGATTTAAATCTGAAACACATTTTCGTGAACAGTAGCTGATTAATAAATTAGAAGGGAAAGACTCAGATGCCTAGCTTGAAAAAATTATTATGATCTGATTCTTAACAGTTACTGAGTGCTAGTGGGACATTCTGTTTGATATTATCAGGTAATTTGAGACAAGTGATGATAGTGTTTTTGCCTTCTAGGTTCTAATTGCATAAATTTATTGATTGCACATCTGAAACTATTGATACAATCACTGAAATGACATTACCTGGCTTATTAGAGCAGAGATTCTCTAATTGTGCATTATCTTTAGCAACTCGCTGATGGTTGGCCATTTTGTGAGATTGGACATAGCTGTTTTGTGGAAACAATTGATGTCCCTGAAAAATATGTCTGTATAGCTTCACTTTTTCTGAAACATGTTCCACTTTTTTCTGTTTCATTGGCCACCAAACAAGTACTATTTGATCGAGGTGGGAAAAAGTCCATAATTCTTGTTGTTATGTTCAAGTTCAGCAGTGTAAATGAAAAAGATTTGTTCTTTTGAGAATATTACTAGATATTGATATTTTTCTGATAAACTGGAAGTTGGAATATAATGGACAGGTGATTGAGCTCATATGAGCTTTCTGTTACACCCCAAAATCTATGAAGGAGCCACGTAAGCACCACCAAGAGAGTGGCTTCGACAGCACGCAATGTGTCTATCTCGCATGCTCCTCACCCTCTCTATTTCAACTTGATCAAGGAAGTTGACCCATTAAGCCTTGCCTTAGGCTATACTATGTCATCCCTCATAGTCTTCGCAATAACAACCACTTGGTATGGGCCTCTCATGCCTATTGAACCCCTTATCATCATATACCCATGAAGAATTACGGCTTCGTTTGCATTCGAGCGTACAAGTAATATACAAGCGGTCAGGGACTGGCATGAAATCTATTGGCTGCAAGTCCCCCTTGGATTTTTTAGGTCAACACATTCAATATGCATTATTGAAGGCTAACAATAAACTCCATGTTTTAATGCATGGGATGCACATTTAAACCTAATATACGATCTCCACCATCCATTGGGTAAAATGAAGAAATGTAAAGGAAAAATGAAGAATTTAGGTGGTGTATTTATTGTTTGTGTGAAGTGTTCACAATTTTTCCATACTTTTTCCCCACTGCATTAATGTTTTTTGAATTTTCTTCATGCTAAGAGCATATGTATTGAATGATATAATTTTTGTGCTGTACATCCTTAAAACGTCATATATTTATGGTTACTGCTGAAAATTATTGATTATTATCTATGTTTGATAGTTCTTTAAACTCACCCTCATTGAATAATATTTGTACATAGAAGTTGTTTCTAAGCTCTGATGTGGATTTTTTCCATGGTAGCAGGCATGCTTATAATATGGTGTTACATAAATATGGGGAGAAACTTTATTCCGGACTTGAGTCAACAATGACATTCCACCTCCAGGAGATGTGTAAATGTATTGAAGTTGCTTCTGGTGTTTCATTTCTGGAGGAGCTGAATACAAAATGGACTATCACAATACTGCACTGAAGACAATCCGTGACGTGCTGATGTACATGGATAGGACATATGTTCCGAGCAACCACAAAACCCCTGTCATTGAGCTTGGGTTAAATCTTTGGAGGGGCAATGTAATTCACTCTGGCAATATCCCGATCAAGCTTCTATACACTCTTCTTGATCTTATACATAGGGAACGTACTGGTGAAATTATCAATAGAGAGCTGATGAGAAATACAATTAAAATGCTAGTGGAATTAGGATCTTCAGTCTACCAAGAAGACTTTGAGAAACCTTTTATTGAAGTTTCATCTGATTTTTATGGGATGAAGTCTCAGGAATTTATTGAGAGCAGTGATTGTGGGGACTATCTGAAGGAAGCTGAAAGATGTCTGGAAGAAGAAATATCGACGGTATCACGCTACTTGGATGAAAAGAGTGAAGCCAAGATAATTTCTGTCGTAGAGAAAGAGATGATTGCCAATCACATGCTTAGACTAATTCACATGGAGAATTCAGGCTTGGTAAATATGCTTCTTGATGATAAATATGATGAATTATCAAGAATGTACAGTTTATTTCGCTGAGTTCCTAATGGTCTTTCTATAATCCTAGATGTAATGACAACTCACATTAGAAGCACTGGTAGACAATTTGTTACTGATCCTGAGAAATTGAAGAATCCAGTGGAATTTGTTGACTCCCTTCTTGAGAAAAAGGATAAGTATGAAAGGTCATAAGCTTTGCATTCAACAATGACGAGACCTTCCAGAATGCATTGAACTCTTCTTTTGAATATTTCATCAATTTGAATCCTGATATGCCTGAGTATATATCGTTGTTCGTTAATGATAAACTGTGCAAAGGACTTGGAGTCGAAGAAGAAGATATTGAGATAATTCTTGACAAGGTAATAATGTTGTTTCGTTATCTCCAGGAGAAAGATATATTTGGGATATACTATAATCAACATTTGGCAAAGCGACTCTTGTCAGGAAAATCAGTCTTTGATAATGCTGAAATAAGTGATTGTTAAACTGAAGACTGAACTTGGTTTCAATTTACTTCAGAATTAGAGAGCGTGTTTACTGACATGAAGACCTCTCATGAAGTAATGCTGGGATTTTATGCAGCCTACGGTGCAGAGACGGGAAACGGCACAAGAGACAAGACGGGATGGAGGTGAGAGGAAGCCTCATATGGAGGATGCAATAGCAAGAATACCAAAATCTAGAGAGAATATAGATCAGAACGTCATTGCTGAGGTTACAAAGCAATTGCAATATCTTTTCCTGACCAAGACCAACCTTGTCGAGTTATTAAATTATATCGATATCTTGCTCGAAGAATTAACTTCAGCACATTTTACTCGATCTTAGGACCATTACGTGTACGGCCATCTTTCACTCTGACTTGAGTTGGCAACTCTCCGTCATGGCTTGAGAATTAACTTATTTATGGCACTGTCATTTGAGGATTGATAGTGCAATATTTCCTTTTTCTTTTTTCAAAATCCATGAAAGAGTCAATTTGAATTGGCTAGCTTTATAAGTTTGTGTTGGGTCAAAGGACCCTTTTTTGAGGGTTAATATTTATGTACTACAGTATTTATTAGTTGCACTACATTTTGATTCTATTTATCATTTCCAATCTTTGCTCAATGTAGCATTTTATGTTCCTAACTTTTTTTATGCTTTCTAATTTTTAACATTTAATTAATTAACATTTCCCGTCTTTGATAACACTTGTCGTCCAAAAGGTCAAAATAACTTATTTACCCATTTTCAATACCATTGTAACCCCATCTGCAGTTGGAGAAGTAACTGTCCTATCAATGAACATGTCATTGTTTGTGGAATAATGTTGTTCATAATGAGGACTATCCGTAGTCGTCTTATGTAGCATACTATGTCACGTAAAATGACTACATGTAATCATCACTATGAATAACACTACTCTTGTTTGTGAAGATGATTTGTGAAAAAGGTTAGTGGTCTATTTTAGTATTAAGTACTCTTGAAATTATAGTAATCGGTGAGTATCTTCGATGTGAGACATGCTTAAACTTTATAATTTGTTTAGTGACTGTCTTGTATATAACTAATAGAAGCGTGTCCTAGGATTAGTTCACTCGTTCTTTTGTTTGTTCCTTAATTTCTTCAGAAGTTGAGATTATCTTATATTTGCTTTTATTTATTTAGTGATTTTCTTTTAGTCTCGTTATATATATATATAGTAGGAATTTTATCATCAGTTCATGCCTGTAGCCCTCATCAGGGTTCGCCACAGCATTATTATCCAATGGTGTAAAATGATCTAAAGCAAGTTTTATAACATTACAACGACAATGTGCAAAGAATTAAGTGCTTTTAACAATAATTTTAAGTTTAATTCCTAATAAATTTTGGGTCGACTAAATCTCATTTGCCAATGCCTTCTCATCATCAGAGGTACCTAATGTTATCTTCAAGAAGTTGAATTCAATGAAAAACTGCTCTTTTATCACAAATGAAAGCAAAAGCAGAAGACACAGAAGGAATATCTTTTACTATTAAAGAAAGAAAAAGGCTTATTTGATGCTACTGACTGGATTGGACAAATCAACAGATTTTGTCGCTCTTTAATTCTGTCCAATCCTAGGTGTAGCTCAATGTACTGAACGTGGCAACTTATCCTCATTCACGAGTTTGCAACAGCATTCTGTCATGATTTTGCTGGAAGGAAAGTAAAGAATATCTTCACAAAATGTTTAATGTTGAAGAAACTGAATTAGAATGAGAGGAAAGACAAAATACTGTTACATTTGCAACAAACCCAGAAAAATAACGAATCAAAACCAATCAAATCTTCGAAAGTTTTGCTATGGCTACACTATTTCCTTGTACTTCCTCTGATCTGTATATATGGTGGAATATTTTTGCACTGGGAGCGTTTTCGAGCGTAGCTTCTAACTATTCTACTAATATACATAATATAGCATGTTTGGTATGGAGGATTGGATAGTGATCGACACTGTTAATGAAAGAAAAACGAACTGCTCAATTATGTCCAATACTTCGTACCAAACATGCATAGAACTTTCGGTGAAAACCTCTAAACAGAAGAGGAATGCCCTAAAACAAACCACATAGAACGCCTGCAGCCTAGGTCTTTAGTGTACCAAGCTGTGTCCATCTTTGAATGCCAATTGCTCTACTCTTATATTATGAAGAGATGCCCAGATTTTATCAAGTCTTATTATGGATTGGGTCTGATCCTCGTCGAACTCTTCTTTTGCTTGACTGGTTTGGATCGAATTTCTTGCTTACAGGTGCTGGATTCTTATCTGTGTCGAGTGTACTCTGATTCTTTACCATTAATGCACGATCTTCTCTGCTTTGTCTAAGAGCGAGGTCTGCACTTTTCAAGCCACAAACTTCTTGCGGGCGAAATACTAATAATCCTACACAAATGAACAAGGCAAATGCCCTATGGGTGTATAGAGCCATAGTTCTTTGGGAAAAACAAGAAAATGAGAAGTTTGTTTTGATTAAGAATGCTGAGAGAAAATTGAGGTTTGAATCCTATGTCTCCATTCCTGTAGATTTATGCTTGTGACGTTGTCTTACAGAATTTGTAGGGCAATTTAAAGGATAAAGCAGGAGGGTCCCAGAATCCATATAGGAGTTTTAGATTCATTTCCAATTATAAAATTGCAATCTAAGCAAATTAAGGCAATAAGGCTGTTATGAAAGAATCTGATTGGGATGAATAAAGACAATTGGAACAAAACCCTAGAGAAGCTAAGCATCTTTTTTCATTTGTTTCCCTACATCTCTTATCATTTGATCTGCTTTTGTCTTCTACACAAAGACCAATCCAGTTACCTTGGACTCCCAGTCATCCTGCCACATCATCAACCACACTTACGTTTCCACGTAACATAAAACTCTCTAGGCGGTCCCAAGCCCAAATAATGAAGAGTGAAGAAGCTTGCAGGTTGATAGCAGTGTAAAACTTTATCCCATCTTAGGACATAAATCCTTATATGCAAATTGATCCATCTAATCAACCACCCTAAATTCAATGGGAAGAACCGAGTAAGGCTTAGTTTGTCATCGTTGTCATCATTCCAAGCTCGAATAGATTGATAGATAACGTAGAACCTTATCATTGTCGAATCTAAATTTATTGACAATAATTGTATAAGGCTTAGTTTGTTATTGTTATTGTTATTGTTGTTCGAAGTCAAAATAAAGAAGCTTCATCACATCTTATGACCGAATTCTTAAACGAAAAAAATATTAATACAGTTCATATTTAATGGGAAATAAGACTTAATTTATTATCGCCTTTGTCGTGATGAATCTTCCTTAGTTATTAAGAAAGAAGGTTTAGCTTGAGCAGCCAAAATCGAAGGTCTCTAAGAGGGATAAGCTAGCAGTCATAAAAGCAAAATGGGTAGAATAAAAAGATTGGTACCAGACATTAGCTTTATGCCATTTGAATATCTCACTTTAGAATTCCAAGCTCTCTTATCTATGCAACAACAAAAAACCAGTGTTGGTTTCTTGTGCCAAATGTGTTCCTTTTATGCTTTTCTTTTCTATTTAATTTTTTATTTTTTCCACTCAATGTTTTAATGAAGATCCCATTCAAGTGTCCCTTTCTCTTGAAGCCGAGAAAAATAAATTTATTTTCCCAATTAACCAAGCAGACCCTCTTTTTCTTTATCCACCTTTTTTTTTATAGTAATTACTTACAAAAATAGATGCAACTTGGAACATTCTAAAGCACACCTTCTGCTTTATTTGAACTTGCGTTGATGAGATTCACTGTTATATCGACGTTAAGGAATTCGCCGTTCATGATTGTAAGGTATATGATTCGAAGTTGGTCTCTATGTTTGACCTTTCAAAATTATAATTTAGATACATCGAAGTAAAATTTATATTTGTGTGACAATAAATACTAGAAAATGCTTACAAGTCTATGATTTGAGTCTTATATATGTGTTGAGTTTTTATAAAGCGAGTCAAATATGTATGTATTTCAAGAGACGGTAATTTACCCCATAGTGAAATCGTTCTTGATGTTGTTCGATAATTTTTATGTATTCTATCACTTCGTTGAAGAGAAACTCATTCATTGCTGTCTAGAACGACAATTCATTGTCATTTTTCTCAGTATATTACTCACTACCGACCATTAAATCATTCTCAAACATCTTCTCCTCCTTGATAACCAGACTAAACACTCTTAAGCTACATTAAAGAGACCGAGATAATAATCTTGTAAGCGTGACCACGAGATCCTTGAGACACAAGCACAAGAAGCAAAGATAGAGAAAGCATAGAGGCAGCACACTTATTTATCTGCGGCTATATCAAGATGTTCAACTGCGATGTCCGAAAATATAAGTACAGTAAAATTATATCAAAGAGAATTTTAATTACACATAAGAATAAACACCAAAAAATGCCACTGATATCGACTTCTGCCTAAATTTTTTTTTCCAGCCGATATGGTAATCAAAAGTTGCACATAGTTAAATCAATAAAGCATTGTTAATTACCTATTTTGGTGCTTTTAGATACTCTAAAGTACACTTGCACTATTTAACCCACGAAGGGTTTATAGCATCTTTTGAGTTATGATCAAATTATAAAAGAAAGCGAAAGATAGTTGGATTCGATCAATTGATGATTGTACCTTTGTTTGAACAAAAGGGGCCCACTTAATGAGACAGACCAATATGCTTCGGTAAAATGGAGTAATTAAACATGAGAAAATCCCAAAAAAAACAATAAAAAATTATTTCTTCTCCTTATTTCCGAATGGTCCAGTCTCTTAAAGCAAAGGTGATTTTGAAAGACAAGGCGGGACACTGCAAATGGAATGTCTCACAAGAATAATCTAAAGAAGATGCTTGCTCTACTGTGAGATTATTCCATGTTCCGACCTATTTATTATATAAGAAAAAGGAAATATATGTCTACAACAATAAATTAACTCAAATTCCGTCTGATTCTTAGTAAATTTAGAGTTCACTTTATTATTATTATTCTTAATAATTTGAGAATGGGAAGTAATAATTCAGTTTGACATAACCTTCAATGTTAGCACTTGAAACAGGAGAACAAGTTACGGTAAGCAAGTGCCCTGAAACTAAGTAAAGAACCAATCACTATCATGTAAATCTCTCTCCAATCTCTATTCTATACTCTGGAAAATACATTTCTAAACCTGTCTACTATATGGACAGAAAATTGTACGATTATAAGCGTTCTCCCGTATTGTAAGATAATAATAAGCTCGTAATGTACGAAGCTAGAATTTATATCCACCCCAAAGGGCCAAAGCCCCCATCCATGTACCACTTAGCGTGAATCTCCTATGCAGTATTGAATAGCAGCACCTTAAATACAATCGAGAACTACTTGGCAGTCTTCCTTCTACCCATAAATACAGGATAGACTCGTGTTCTCCCAAAAGGCTATGAGTATCTATTGACCCGTGTAACTATATACTTTCCTTTCTCGAGATCGTAAATAGTCTTCAACTGAGGATTTCTCCACTTTGACACAAACCATGCACCAATTAACACAAGGAAAATTCCGAATATAAGCAGCAATACTGAATAGTTCCCACTTACTACAAGGTCAATCCTGTTAGAATGCTGCAAATCCAACTTAGCTGTGCTCTGCAAGATGAAAGCTCCCAATGCCCAGTCAAGGGGGATATTCTGTACTTGATTAGCGCATCCAAGTCTGTAAACGCATGCCATTCAATGAATGAAATTTGGTTGACAGACAAATACTTTAAAAATCTGTTTGGTAAGATGGACTATAGTATACAACATGAAAAATAAGCTAAAATATTGTCTATTATAATGTCCAGTCCCATGCAAATGGTGCAATCATGTGTCCCAAACATATCCTTATAAATTTCTCCCCTTTTACGTTTTCTTATTTCTTTTTTGACAGTTCTTTCTTCCATCTTGCTTTCCATAAGTTAAGGGTGGAGCATGTTACAACTAGAAGGCCAAACGATTATGACAAAATATGTTGATAAAACTGGTATGTTTCTGGGTGGTCACTGATTAAATAATACCTCTCATCATCCAAAGCAATTCCAAGACTGTCATGCAGTAGGGCCACAATATATGCAGAAGAGAAGCAATAGCGATGCAAATCCTCTTCCTCAAGAGACTGGTATTTCTTCTTCAATTTTGACCAATCCTCTTCACAAAATTGTTGTCCAGCTACCAAGAGATCAGAAAGAAAGGCTCTCGGGGCCAAGCCAAAGAACTATTTAAAGCAATAGAGAGAGAAAGTTTAAAAGAGGTCCTCCCGAAAACCAGAATTCCAAAAATGAGAAAAACAGCCGAATTTTGACTAAGCTCGAAAGCAAGTAAAACTTGCATTCAAATAAATATTTTATTTCAAACATGAATACATACATTATTTTTTTCTTAATTTTAATTAAAACAAGAGTTACTGATTTTTTAAGCAACTCTTACCTAACTATCAACATAAGTAACATGTTTCAAACTTGTATAAGTGAACTTTTAAAACTTGTCAAAAATTATCTAAGAACCAAAATGAATGTGCAACCTTCGAAGTGTAGAAGAAATTTTCCGTCGCCAAAAAATTTCCTTGGAGCTTGGGTATAAATGTTGATCCTATGTAGCAGCTTCGATAAGAGCATCTATCTGCATTTCATGTATAAACAGGTTTACGGCTGAATACTCTACTGTAGTACGTAGACAAAAAAGAACACAGAATTGCGGACTACAATGAAAAACATAACAATGAAACGTCCAAAGAAAATACCTTTCCCTTTCTGCATCAACTTTAAGGAGGCAGATCTGCACTCAGAGAAATTACCCTTTGGAGAAAGCTTCCATGTCCCTTTGTCGTGTAAGTACCCTCGAGGAGTACAAGGATCCATAGGTTTCACCTGTTGAAGAGATTTGACACCTGCATTAAAGAAAACTAAATCAAAGAACAGTGAAATTTTTGGTATTTTACGTCAAACTTGTTTGTCGTACACTGTCCAGAATGATCTATGATCTAATACTCCGCATCAAATATGCACTTACTGTCCTAAAATCAAATAAAAAAAGTTTTTGGGCCATTATCAGAACTAAAATTAAAAAGGTCTGATCTGGTATATGGCAAAAGGCAAAAGGTGGGTACTCATTAATGTTTTCTTCACCCCGAACCACTTTCTAAATGAATTATTGTATCAGTATAACAATGTACAATATCTTGAGGAAGTGAAATGGCAACAAATTTCCAAAATCAATTTAAAGCGACAAGAAGTTGTTACAAGTCAGCTAACTGAATTCATTTTGACCATTTTGTCAGAACTAGTTCTACATCTGATGAAAGGTTCATGAGATGAAATCGTTTTAAACAGCATTAGGTCATAGTAATTTTGGCCCTCTTAAAATGAGAGTTCTTTAAGCTTATGTAAAACATGCCTCAACTATTTATCCTCATTTCTTATTTTATCCATTCTAGTATGACCACGTATAAAATCATAAATTATCATTAGTTCTAATAACAATTATGAACAACCTGCCTTTTAAATCAGTGCGTGTCTTCCAATCACATAGAATCCTATAATACTACTACGTTTCGTTCGACCCACTCCAATTCTAAAATTGTATCCTAATAATCAAAACTAAACACCTAAAACTCTGAGACAACACGATCCTGTGCTATGATTTTATATTGTCCAAAACACAACCAATAATAAAGAACATTTTGACTTGACTTACCCGTTTCTTGGCCTCTCGAAACAAGAGATTCCTTTAGTAATTCAAGTGCGACATTCTGCAAAAATTAGAACCAGTTATGGATACCTGAACTGCATAGCTGAAATCTACAAATACCCAAAACAATACAAATATTCAAAGGGAGAGACCCAATTCGTAGTGGGGAAAAACCCACGATCACTTGGGGATATCCTGCACTTGGAAGCAGAAAACATACAAATTCTAGGAGTCTACAGAAAGCTTCTTGCATCCCACATTCACAATAAATCAATATTAAACACGAAATACTTAAAACTCCGTGGAGACAATACCGGTACTAACACCAAGATATAGAAATTGCTTCAAAAGAAAGATTACCTGTCCAAACTGAAGAAAGCTGTGACTGTAGAGGTTGTAAGTGAAATTACCAAATTTAACTGTTCGAGAGTACTNAAAGGTAATCTGAAACAATTATGCACAAAATATTATCAAGACCTGTAAAATGAATCTCAGATGTAACAGAACAATAATGCCATGTCTAATAGAGATGATTAAATAGTACTTGACACTAATAATCCAAAACAAAATGAAAATATCTTGTTTGTTATACTATCCATAAAGGAACATATATCATATCGCCTGGTCCACTTGGCAGAGAGTATTAGAGTAACCGAGTATGAATGACATTGTTCATCTCTAACACAATGAACAATCACAATAAACAAATAATAATTTAAAAATGGATTTTGAACCTGAGCCGAAGCACCACCAAGTTCAATAATCCCAGTTGTTTTTGCAGGATCACCTCCAAGTGTTCCAAGAGCATAATTTGCGACAACCCAAGCATATAAACCTTCATCAGAGCCTTGAGCAATTGAAGAATTAGATGTTAATAATTGGAAATCTCTGAGATCAAAACTTAAAAAATAACACTGATGTGCAACAATGTGCAGAAATAAACACAAACATGTACAGAGAGAGATGGAATTTAAAATAAAAGCATCTAATATATCCTAAAAGCTATCAAAGAAATCTAGGCAACTAATATATGAAGAGAAAATTCAATTCAGACACTGCTAACATTTTGCCTCCTCGACTCACAAGAAGTTTTAACATTTTTGTTATAGAACAACACAAATATTCCATTAAATTGTATCCACAACCTCTACCCAACACCAACTATCCAATTCAGGAGTTGCTTGACAAAGCTTTTGATAAAAGTTTTAGTAGATTTTGATAAATTGATGAAATATGAATTGAAAAGTTGATAAAAGTTGTAGATTCAATGAAATGCATGGTTAAAATTAACGAGTTGAAAAGTTGATAAAATTTTTAGTGAACTCTATCAAATGAGCACTCAATACTCATCCATTATCGACCACACAAAACTCTAATGACGCATTTAGTACGAAGAATTGGATAGCAGTAAACAATATTAAAGAAGACAAATAAGTCATTATAAAGTCCAGACTTGCCAAACAAGCACTAATTAATTCAAATGGAGCCCATAATTAACATCAACCAGAACAGTATGTTTTCCGTTTTACTGCTTTCAAGCTAGCTGCAACAATTAACATTTACAACCATCGAATAAAAGCTAAATTCACATTTCAAGATTTTTGCTTTTGAATCAAACCAATTGGCAAGATCCGCATTGTTCCATGAATTCAATTTGAACGAACGAATATATCAGTATCTATTTTCAATATCAATAGTAAGGTAAGCGCAAATCAAAATCAAATCGAATCAAAGCAAGAAAGCACAATGCCGTTTTCTGTACCTGAGATGACAGTTGCCCAATCATCTTGGAAGCTAAAACCAGACCCTCTCAAAACCCTAAGGCATACATCCAAGATCTTCTCTTGATCCTCTTTCTTCAGCAATCTCATCCCGGCAGTCGCCATTAACCGAATCTCAGTCTCTCCCCGACCCTCCCTAGGCACATTCTTCTTTGCAAACTCCACCAGTTCTGCTACTGCGGCCCCTGCCCTTTCGGGTTCCTCCGCATAGGCTGACAATCCCGGATTCACCTTCATCGATACCAACCCTTTCTCCGTGAAATCAAGCACCAAATTCCCACTCCTGATCTCGTACTTAAACACGTGAATCCTCGTCCCTGTGCTCCCCCCATCGATCACCACCGTGTATTTTGTATGTTGCCTTATTTTGTTTGGAAAAAACAATATGGAGCAAAACAATATGACGGCTATGGAAATTGAAGTGTATAGCAAAATTCTTGATCTGGAGTTTGATTGTTTGCTGTAGAAGCTTCGAAAAACAGGTCGATTCGATCGTAACTGGAGCTTGACCTGATCCATTTTGTCTTCAAATCTACGATTCACTGAGCGGGCAATGGATCGGCGCATGAAAAATTAAAGATTTGTGAACCATAGGATAATAATAAATGCAGTAACGAATCAGACAAACTAATAATCATACGGTTTCACAAATTTCTTAAATTTGGGATATTTTATTTTTTTTGACGAAGAGATTGAGAGGGCTTTTGATAAAATTTCAGCCCTTTCCCTCTCTCCGCGTGTTTTCTTTCTTTTTATTTTGCCTCTTGTTTGTTTCCTTTCTTGTTTTTGTACAATATTTGAAAAGAACGATGAATATTTGTGGGATTTTTGCTTATTTTTTGAGGAAAATGTTTCCGTTTATATACTCGCTTATTATAATTAAAATATATTTTTCTTAAAACCAGAAACAGTTTACGCGGTTTCTTGCAGTTGTCAAATGTAAAAAAACAAAGAATAATGACTATAAATTCATGAAATTTAGAATTTTTGTCAAATTAAGATTGACTTGTATGTACATCCTTTTTGAAATAGAATGAAGCACTGTTGGGTGAGATTTGTGGGGATCACATCCAAATTCCAATAACAGAAGTTCGGTAAAATTGAAATGGGAGCGTGATGTATTAAAAAAAATCTTTAATTCAGAAAAAGATTGTTTACATATTCACATGTATGTTATATTAAGAATAAATTATTCGAAATTTTTACCTTAATTCGATGGTCAATTCTTGAATAAATTTTGAATCACGAATTTTCAACTTTTTGGATAATGAGTTTCCAACTTTTAATTTGAAGATTTTGATACTTCAAACCTCCAAATTTCTATAATATTCTCTAAAGTCAAAATTACATATGTGGGTGGACACATTCTTTTTAATTAAATCGAGAAGCCAATTCTTGAACTGAACAATTGAATAAAGTTAGAAAAAAAGTTTTGCTCTCTTTTTTCTTTCTCTCCAAATTTGAACGCTATGAAATTATTGTATTATATTTTTTATGTTTAATCAAATGTCTAGGTTACATCTAATCTCAATTTATAGATATAAAATAGTTTCAATCTATATACAATAAGAATTCCACATTCAAATAAGAGATTTAATTAAAATCCAAATAGAAATTTTAAATAAAGTTCAAATTCAATTAGTTTATATTTAACTACATAGGCAGTCATAGAAGTTCGATTACAATTACAAATACGATTACGATTACGATTAAATTTATAACTTTCATAACAATTACAATTAAATTCAAATCTTTATTGCAATTATAATTAAGCCCAAAACTTTCATTATAATTATAATTAAGTTTCAATAATTTATAGAGCTACCATAGGATCCTGATCAAGTATATATTATCCAAACTCCAATAATTAGATCATATTTAATCGACTCTAGACCACTTATTAGTCGTTGCTTTTTTCATTAAAGACAGAAGACTGCACTCTTGGCATATATAAAATCATAGAAGCAAATAAATCTGTATTTATCCCCATCTGAGATTGGATAATTAGGTATGAGTATAAATAACCGTTTTATCCTTCTAATTATTCTCACTAACTTAAGCATCACTTTTCTTAAACGGTCATTTGAACTAATCACATATGTCGAAATTAGTCGTCGTTAAATATTGAGCTCTGATTTTAATCGTTCAATAGAAAATAATTTAAGTAGTCACTTTAGTGTACTAGTGTCACATTTAACTGTTTTAGCAATAAGGACAAATCGAAAATTTGAATAGTATATCGTTCAACACTACAATCTTCATGTACAAGGTGTCAATTCTTATACATTGATTGTGAACAAATTACTTATGATTGAAATATAAGTTGTGTCACACTGTATTTTTCAACTCAAATACCCAACTTATATTCTCACTAGTGATTATGTGTACTTTAATTCGCATACTTAATAATAAATAAATAAAATCACAATTTATTTACTATAAATTATTATTTTATCATAGCAAAATATACTATATGGGCACGTAACCCAAGTGTATCGATATAATTATACACGTACAATACAAGTGATGATTCTATTCTAAGATTTTTAACTAGTGATCATGTGTACTTTAATTCGCATACTTAATAATAAATAAATAAAATCACAATTTATTTAATATAAATTATTATTTTATTATAACAAAATATACTATATTGGCATACAAGTCACGCCCTTCATCTCTCACAAGACCAGTGTGATGGCATAACTTGTAGCTTCGATTGAAAAGTCTAAGCTCCATATCAGCATTACGCAAAATATAAGTTCAGGGACTGATGTATGGTTCCCCCGCCCACTTCATTTTTTGGTATAAAAAAAATTTTATTTAAAAAAAATAATTCACGTGTAATTTTATTTTTCTACATATTAGCTCGACTTGTAGTACGATCATGGATCCGTTCATTTTTAAGTTCATCCTGACTTTCACTACATGTCAACTGATGAATACTCCCATTCTAATTGTTTTGTGTGTGGAATAAGACTTGTAGATTCATTGAAAATCAACATCTATTATATCATTCTAATTGAAATTATTTATTGAGAATCCAAACTTAGGTGGGATTATTTTCCAAATTGCAATAAATGGCCGGTCTCCCAGCCCACTTCATTTTTTGGTGTAAATTTTTTTTTTTTAATGTAAAAAAGATAATTCCTGTGTAATTTTATTTTTCTATATATTAGCTCAACTTGTAGTTTGATTATGGATCCGTTCATTTTTAAGTTCATCCTGACTCTCACTACGTGTCAACTGATGAATACTCCCGTTCTAATTGTTTTGTGTGTGGAATAAGACACGTAGATCCAATGAAAATCAACATCTATTATATCATTCTAATTGAAATTGTTTATTGAGAATCCAAACTTAGGTGGGATTATTTTCCAAAATGCAATAAATGGCTCTTGTTTATTCATCATTACGGAATGCTTTCATGTAACTGAAAGCTACTGGAAAAAAATTCAAAATAAATTTGAAGGAATTTAATGGTGCACGTAAATATAGAAAAGTTATGTCTATTAAAAAAAGGCATCAAGAAATCAAGTAAACAACGAGAGGCTCAGCTTCATCGTACCTTGGACGCAATTCGCAAGAACCCATTTGTATGTCATATTAGTCATTGGGAAATAACACTTTGCGTGTTTGAGCTCCACTTTTTTTAAAAATGTATTTAATAATAGTATTATGATGGAAAATGTGTAGTTAAAAAATAAGAAAAAATTTGAATTTATATGTAATATTAATTTATTGAAAAATGTGTTATTAAAATATGGTCAAATAACTATTCAAAAATATATTTTGATTGAAAAAAGGGGCTCAAACAAAGGATGAAGGAAAGTGACGTTGTAACATGCATTGAAGTCCAACTTTATCCAATAATCTTGAAAATCGAGTAACAAATTTTCCAACAAAAAGCTTCTCCTTGGTTTCACACTATTCTTTCGCATTCAAGTCATGCATAATCAAGCATGATATTTGGTAACATCAATGTCAAATCAAACTGAATTCTGAAAATTGAACACGGATATTCGGAAGAAACGATAACTTAATCACAACATTGATTTTGGAATATGTATATTTTGTGACAGTTGCATTGAATATTGTCCAACAAATTATTTATCAATGACTAAAGAATATAAACTTTATACTCATAATCGCCACAAATTGAATTATAATCAAATTGCATTTTAACCTTATATTTCCTTGAATGAGTTAAACTTGGTAAAACGGAAATCAATATAATTAGATAAAGTAGATTGATAAAATACATATTTTCCCGAATAAATTATTCCTTTACATATATAGAAACTTCCTCTAATACATATGCTGATTATTCTAGAATAGTCATTTTATTTTGTTTTAAAGGTTGAAGATTGTTCATAAAACGTGCCCCCTCTTTGTACATTTTTTTTTATCTTCTTATCAAACATGTCATCTAAGAAGGTCGATTTTATCCAAAAGAAAAGGAGTTGAAAATTGTTTGCTCGAAAATAAGAGTAGTCTATGTGCAAACTATTAATCCCTACTTGGAAGCTTGAAATGGAAGACGAATAAACACGTCAAGAGTGTTTTGTAAGTCAACCTTTATTACGTTTTCATCGAATTTGCGATGCTCTTCACAGCTATTTATGTTTGCAATTAAGATATAACTTATGGTATGGTGCAAGCTTGTAATGTTTCAAGAAATTGATGCAAACAACAATAATGTGGGACACATAATTTAATTACTCTTTAGTGTACTCTATTTTTACAGCTATTTGTATAGGTTTTTTGTTAATAAAAATGATAACGGCTACTTTTCTTAAAAATATATTGACACTCTTTTAATGGAAAGTTTCACAAATAACATAAAAAATTATATAAGAATATTATTCATCTAAAGTTTTAATGATCTTCAATTAAGTCATATCGGATTCACTATCATATCCAATAAATAATACATTCAAAGTTCATTGGACAACGTGACAATTATCTCTTTTCCACGTAAACTAGTGATCATCTAGACTTTAGATTTAATATTATTCAAAATGAAATTATTTCACACACTATTGTCCAACTTTTTTATTTTAACCAAAATTCTATATACTTTGCTCACTTTTTAAATTGTTATAATTTTTGCAACAAGTGTAACGCGCGAATACCATCGGATGTTTCCACCACCACCTCTATCGTCATCCTCGCTACCATCGACATAAAGGCATCGTCACACCATCTCACCACCATCGAAAATCACCACAAAAACTGCCATCAACACTGCCACTCGCCATCTTTTACTAAAAATTCCATCATTTCCACCACCCCTTGTTGTCATCTCCACCACCAACATTAAAACAATCACTATGACTATAAAACCCTTAAAAGGCATTTACTATATCTCGAATTTTAATTTCAAAGAAATCAAGAACAAGAGCTGTGATAATGGTTGTGGACTGTAGTAGTGGGTGGTGGTGGTGGTGGTGGTGGTGGTGGTGGAAGGAGGCAGTGAGTCCAGATCCTCATCGAGATGATGTGAAAATAGACGATGGTAGTTTATAGTGGACAATGGTGGTTGTCTTGGTGATGTCTAGATGTTGGTGGACGATTATGGTTGGTGACATCGGGATGATCTCATCACCATGACCATCACATTTGCATGAGTTAGCTCCTTTCTCATCGACACTGGAGTTCACTCCACGTGTTTGTGTGTGTGTGTGTGTTCAATTGGCTTTTGCACCAAGAGAATTATGTTAACTTTTGCACCAAGAGAATTATGTTATGTAAATGGCTTTTAAAACAGTACAACTAGAATAAAAAAGATACATAGTAAAATATGAAAAAAGAATGTGAACATATTTTTCATTTGAAAGGTGTAAAGAGCTTACTCAACCATGCAAGACGTGTCACGAGTTACTCTAAGAAAAAATATGAGCATTGTCATGCTTTTTTTTGTGGAGAAGTTTTTGTAGGATGATCTTATATATATATATATATATATGGTAGGATCGTCATTCAAATCATGATATTTCAAACCTCGAGACACTCAAATTGTTATACCTTAACGTTGCACTCCCACTTTGTTTTTCTCTCTTACCACATCGGACGTGGAAATATCAGGATTTGAATGGCTCAAAGTTTGAGGTATCATGATTTGAATGGACAGTTATATTATTTGTGCATATAGGACCGTCATTTTGAAGTTTTTCTCCTTTTGATGATCAATAACTATTTTTTGGGTCATTGGCACGAATAAATGAATATTTTTTTTAAATTAAATTATCCAAAAAAAAACTTTTAGTTAAGAGATAAAATTTCTAGAACCCTATCCAAATGTTAGATTTCTTTAATCACATATTTTTAAATTTTTAATATTTTAAATCATTTTAGTTTGTGTGATTATTTTTATTTTATTTATTGAGCTACTTGCCTTATTCAAGAGTTTTCTTATTTATTTCTTAAAAATTTTCTGTATAATTTTCCTTATTGTTTTATTAGGAAACAGTGGTGGGTTTAGCATAGGGGCAGTGGAAGCATGTTTGAGCTCCATTTTTTTGCCCAGAGTGCATTATGGAATGGTATTTTGATGAAAAATATGTGTTTAAAAAAAGTTTTGATTACGTGTAATATTATTTTATTGAAAAAAGTGTGGTTGAAAACAATAGAGAGAAAATACATTTGAGAAATAATGGGGACCAAACAAAAGTTAAATCTTATTTTAAATTCGTTATAATTATCGATTTTGTCCCCACAATTAAAATTTTGTACTTCAAAATTTTGCAACCACGATTTTAGTTATAGAAATTTGCTTCCACAACTCTATAATCCTAGCTCCGCCCTTACGAGGAAATGCAACTTTTACATTTAGTCAAGTGTTTATTATTTTCATTAGATGAAAATATATTGTTCGCTTGATTTTGTTTTGTAGTTATATAAAAAACAGGGAAAAAGCATTTGATTATTTCCCACGTTTTCAATATCGCAAATTGGACTAGAAATTTATATACATTATTGTTCTTGTGAAAAGTATGAAAGGAAATTAAATGCCAATTGAATTATTTTTTTTGAAAAAAAAAAGGATCACCGACCTTTAACGGGTAAAAAAGATGGGTTTCTTAGGACCGGATTAAAAAAGAGAGAAGAAAACATTTATCCTTTTGGATTAGCAACAACTCACACTATTGACTCCGGACTCCCATCGATATCAAAAATAAAATGCTATAGTTGAAAATACCGTTTTTAGTTTGTCAATTTCTATTTTTTAAAACAAAATCGTTGAAAATTCTAAGAAGCAAGAATATATATATATATAAAAAAAACAACATATATAAGAGACATAAGATTCTTGTGCTCAACTTCACTTGATAACGTTTGCAAGAACAATTAGACACGCATAAAAATGTTTATAGGTCCTATCTTAGCAAACATTTATAGCTCAAATGAATATCATACCTTAGTATATATTTTATGGCTTAATATCTTGTCGCAAGTAAGTCTATTAAAATGAATATCGGGACAAATTACCGTTCTTTTGTGATTCTCAAATAAAATCACACAGGAAAATATTTTTGGCTCAGTATGAATACAATTAGCTCGATCTAAAGAACGTTGATGTGGAGAATTTGTTTTTAGTGAACAAAAGTTAAAAAAAAAAAATCTTTAACAGGCCTTTGTTTGGTACCTATTAAAATCTATATTTTAATTTAAGTCAAAATCAATAATTCATTTCAAACACATATTTTATGGTTCCATAACTTTTCAATCACACATTTCATCAACTTTTATCAAAATCTACTAAAAATCTGATTTTAATTCTTATCAATCAGGGGCTTTGACACTGGAGCCAAAGTTTAGGACAGTGTACGTGTGATATAATTATTAGAAGTCTTAGACACTCAACTAATGAGTGATGCTACAGTTACAGATGCCTACTTCACAGGCCCCTGTCGGGGTAGGGGCCACTTTTTGTTTTTAATACATGGGGGTGGGGCCCGCCATTACAGTTAGGGGCCTTAAGCATTATTGTGGAAGCCGAGCATTATTCCTCAACTAATACAATAAATTATGATTCAGTTCTCCATAACAATTGTGCTACACAAATAAACTCAAAAATAGGTTCAAAAATCGGAGATGAGGGGACACATGTCGACACATGATTTGACAGTTTAAAAAAAATAAAAACACAACATCCAATTATTATCTGCCACATCATCTCATCCCTCAATCCCTATTCTTAGCCTGTCTAATGAACATTATTCTCTCCATAACAGTTATCGATTAACTATTTTGTTGTACCTTTCACACACTGAACTAACTGACTTTTGCCATTAAAATTGTGAGTAGTAGAGAAATATCTGGATCTCGAAGCACTTTTTTTTAAAATAAAAAACATCACTTTTCAAAGTTAAGTTCGTCCTTTATTATTAAAATCCCGTGCTTCCAAATCGGCTACGAAAGATCAACAAAAATGTACAATTAAAAAAGCGTCTCAACTCTCAAGTAATATCCTCGTACTAATTCATGAGGTTCCCACATGTTCTCCTTCTTAGGGGATGGCCATGCGTCTGATAAATTTAGAATAGAGAGAGAGATAAGAAATGATAAGAGTGCCATAACTTAAGTAGTGTGTGAAAGATAGCTCAATAGTCAATACACTTAATACCACTACTTTTGTTGGGTTCCTAGGAATATCCGAATTTGATCCATCTATGAAACTGGGTTTCTACCCCTATGTTGTCTCAATCAAAGAAACAAAAGAAAAACAGGGAAGCCGATTATCAATAATCATTGAACTCAATTTCACATCTAAAGAACACAATAAGAAGATTATGTTCATATTACAGGCTTTACAGCCAACACGTTCACATCTATTCATTTTGGCTATAAATATGACCAAAAAATTGATGTATAATCCACAACTGAACTCAGTACAAGAGAACAAAACTCGAAAATAAGAATATAGATAATAATGGAGATGAAATTCGACAGCTCCATCTTGGTGAAGTTCTTGCTATTGCAATGCTTATTGGTGTTATGCTCTGCACAAGGTTTCGATTTTTTCTATTTTGTTCAACAGGTAATTAAGCCTTTTAAATTTACCTGAATTGTTGGTCTATAAATTTGAATATTAACTGTTTATTCATGAATTTTCTGATTGAACAGTGGCCAGGATCATATTGTGACACAAAACAAAGCTGTTGCTATCCTACAACGGGGAAGCCCTCCACAGATTTTGGAATCCATGGACTTTGGCCTAATAACAATGATGGTTCTTACCCTTCAAACTGTGATTCCAGCAATCGTTACGATCAAAGAAAGGTACAACTTGATAAATTTGGAGTCTGACAATACGAATCATTTTTCTTCTGTCAAAAGATCAAGTAAAACCCATATGCTTAAAATCTCGCATTTTTTGAGTCTAGATCTCGGATTTGATTAGTCGAATGCAACAAAGTTGGCCAACGCTTGCCTGCCCGAGCAACAGTGGTTCATCATTTTGGTCACATGAATGGGAAAAACATGGCACATGTTCAGAATCTGTGCTGGACCAACATGGCTACTTCAAAAGTGCCCTTAACCTCAAATCTCAAATAGACCTTCTCCAGATCCTTCAGAGTGCAGGTAAACATTATACAAACGATCTGTTTTTCGACTCACTTTTCTAAATTTATTGGGAATAAGGTCTTAGATAATGTCACGTTTTACAGGGATTAATCCAGATGGCAGTTTTTACAGCTTGAGCAGCATTAGAAATGCTATAAAAAACGCAATAGGACATACTCCTGGATTAGAATGCAATGTTGATTCCTCTGGGAACAGCCAATTATACCAGATTTACATCTGTGTGGACAATTCTGGTTCAAGCCTAATTGAATGCCCTGTTTTGCCTAATGGAAAATGTGGTTCAAGAGTTGAGTTCCCATCATTTTAGCCATTTCATGGACCACTTGAAGGCTCAATCTTTGAATCAATTGTATTTTTGATCAGTAATTTGGCTGTACTTTGTTTTACTTTTGATCATTCAGTTATACCCTTGTGCAATTGAACTCGAAATAAGACAAAAAATAACATATTATTCCATGTTGTTTTTTCAATTAAATACAAGCTAAATTGGTAGCCAAGTGAAACAAAATTGAAACTTAATTATGAGTTCGGGAACATGAACAGAGGCATACACTGATAACATTTTTTTTTTCTCATTACTGACATACGAATTGGAGTTTAAATATATTTTTTTTCCCTTTCGGTCACACCTTTGAGTTGTTCGAGTGCTGTTAAAGCCTCTGCCATGCGCGGCCTGAATCGGGGATTTTCACTCGCGCGCAGCAAAGCAAGAGTTGCAACAATAAAAGCTCCTTTCTGAGGGTATTCGCCGTCCAATTTAGCGTCCATCACTTGGTGCACTCTCCTCTTGTTAAACAAATACTGTTTCGTCCAATAATTATGGAGTCTTGTGCAGTTGCACCTCTCGCCCGGCCTTTGGGGCCACACTTGCCCAGTTCAAACTAAATCAAAATGAAATCTTTGAGGACAACCGACATAAAAATAAAATAAAATGAAATGAAATGGAAGTGTTTTGCAAGCAAAAATGAAGTACCAAACTTTATACCTTTAATAAATTCAGGCAAAAAAGAAGCAATATTAAAGGAATAGAAAGAAAAGAAAAGTAAAGACAAAATATAACCTACAAATAAAACCAATTAATTAAGATCTTTAAATAAGACACGAAGTCCTAATAGCTTCTTCATCATCACAAAAGGCACAAGAGATGCACTTTCAGGGTCCCAAAAATGATCAAAATGTTTGTTCCTAAAGATCGTCAACCTTTTCTTCACAAAAACTTTAAAGAAACAATGTTTTTACGGCAGAGCAATGCATATTATTGGATTGCAATTTCATTTTAATTTTAATCTAAATTAGCAACTCTCGGACTAGCTGGCCACATGGACCTCATCACATCACCATTGATGTCAAGATTCATACATGGCTCGACCTAAATGTCATACATTTTATTCTTCGTGTAAACAATAAATTAACAAATGCAATTAGTGTTGCTAGTCGATTTGAATTTGATAGTCAAGTTAGACTTTTGGATTTGAGATTGGAAGGTTGGGATAATTGCACCAAGCTACTGTATATAAATACTGTTTAATATTAATTTTATGTGCTTTTTTGAAGTATAAATGTCTAGCAATTTATATGAAAGGAACTAAAGGTGAAGAGTCTCACCTCCTCTTTCAATTAAGAGCAGTGAACCGCTTGCTTGACGAAGGAGATTGAATGGGAGGAACGATAATATTATGCATCTCTATTGTTGATGTCGGATATTTAAATATCAATTAAGTAACATTAATTGAATGAACTTCTTAAATAGAGATACGAATTCCATTTAAAATATCCAATATCTTAATTGACGTCACATTTGTTTGTTGGAGAAACGTATTCCTAAGTCACGTTTGTTTGTCGAACTACTGATTTTGTCCTAAATTATATAGCAGACGAGTACGTAAGAAGAATTGTCAAGCATTTCGTGCCACCTAATGCATTAATCATTACAACTTTTTTTTTCTTCTTTTTGTCAAACATGTAAGGCTCAGGATCCAAATATATATCACAAACCCAAAAACGAAAGTAACAAACTGAAATTGCAGAAAGTAACAACACCAAGAATTTCCGCTCCTTTGACCCGGATGTTGAGCTTAAAGGCCTACTCACCCGTTGAGTATCTACGCAGTAGATTATGCTCGAATCCACTAAGAATCGCAAAGAACGGATTACAAATGTATGAAGAAATCATTTCTTCACTAAAGTTTCCTCTCGCCTCTCTTATACAGATCTCTCTCAACAGACTAATGTATACAAAATACACCATGAATATCACTAAGACATTTACAGAAATTTACACTTGAGAAATCTCACGAAGAACGGAGAGAATCACACGAAGGAAGAGAATAAGAGAAACCCTAGCATAGCAATTGTCTTTAACACACTACTTGATTTTTCTAGAAAATGTGTATAAAATCAAGTCTAGAGAACACTCCAATCCAACGGTCCAGAGGCAAGCCAGATGAAGGGTCAAGATTACACATTTTAAACAAAATAAAATTGGCGATCCAAACACAACAAAGCTTACAAACATACAGAGACTCAAAAGCAAAATAGAGGGACAGCCCAGCTAACAAAACATTGTTATTGTGTTTCTTCAAAAGTCATTCAAAACATAAATACTTTTTATGAAATGAACTTGGGAAGTTTTGGCAAAAAGTAGGCGTTTTGCGGCTGCTCTCTTGGTCAAATTTATTTCTTTACTGTTTCCTTCAATATTATTCAGTACCGACACCTTTGTACACCCTTTCTCCCTCAGATTTCAATCGACAATCTAAAGAGTATTTAAGGTGTGTTTGAGCCACATTATTTTTAAAAAATGTATTTTGAAATAGTAAATTGATGAAAAATGTGTGGTTAAAAAATAAAAAAAAGATATTGATGTGATGTGATGAAAAATATTATTTTATTGAAAAATGTGTAATTGAAAATGAGTAGACAAATCAGAATGAAAATTTAAACATGACTCAAACATCGACTTAATAGTTCAAATGTAACACTTGGCGTAGACTTGAAATCTGTCGTCAAATCAAAATCGAAATCCTCCCTCTCTACTTTTTCGATTCTCGCTTCAAATTCAAGCTTCATACGTCAAGATGCGCCTCATCTTAATTTGCATTTTTATTTTTAGTTAGCATTGTTATGAGTTTTAATCACTATTTTTATTTCGATTTCTGCTTGATCTGTTGTGTAATGCATTTCGATCTGTGTCGTTACTCTTTTCTCTGCAACATTTCGATCTGTGTCGAAATGGAGGCTTAAATGTTGCGAGGAGAAGATTCTGTGCTCCTACTCAGAATTTTTGGTTAGTTAATGAGTTGGAAAATTTGAATTTGTGATTATTTGATCTGACCAAGTAAAATGGAAAATGTCATTTTTAGTGCTTCAGCATTCTGTTTTTACTCAATTTTCCATAATCAGGGAAATTTCAACATCGAACTAGAAATTGAAA